>JAJEKV010000149.1:0-111656 GCA_021234155.1 Isoetes taiwanensis | reverse complement strand
TGGAATCACATGATTAGCGATTGCGATTCTGGAGACGCCAGTAATCTGAGCAACTATGGATGGAGCAGGTCCTACATTACGGTGGCAATAATGAAATCGCTCCGAGATTTGGCGAGCGATCGAGGCTGACCCGGACATAGAAGTGCACACGCAGTGAAGGGTTAAGTATGCCGAGCCGATATAAAAGCGGGTCATAAACCCCGCTAAATTGTTCGACTAAAAGCTGATTGATAACGACATCTTGCGACCCGCGAAAGCGAGGTAAAAGCGGGATCACCCGTGTAATAGAAAAAAGTCAACCTTCTCGTAGGCATATTCATATCAGCGTGATGTGCTAGTAAAGCCTTTTAGGAGCTTCGCCCATGCTACACAAGTCAGGGCCTCGCTGCATAAACCGAATGGCCTTCTATTCTATTCTATTCTATTTTCATTAAATCACATGGATTGTTATAAATGGTCCCTAGGCAGCCTAAAAACATGTCTCAATATTTCATGGTCAGATATCTCATTATCCATATGCTTCACTTTTTGCAATATTCTATATTCTGATGAGGGGAGAGGATGATGCATGGAAGTAACCGGTTGAGCCCAGCTTTTAAAACCCAAACACTATCGATGTGCAATGGCTATTCGGGCAAGCTTTGAACTGCCAAAAATCAATACCATGATACCAACAAAAAATGTGAAAGTACTTTGGGATCATCAAGCCTTTCCCCTGCCTGCTTTTTCATCCATGACATAATAAGGTAGCAAGGTACATAGCCTTGCATCACTTCGACATGGAAAAACCATAAAAGGTCAAAGGATCGACAAGCTCTTGGATATTCATGCAAACTTTAAAAGAAATGTGGGGAAACATCTTTACTTTTTTGGCTTGTTCCTGGTGTCAAGGAAGGAAGGAAGGAAGGAAGGTAATTTTATTATCGCCCACGGAGACCAATCGGTCTATAGGACCCATTGAAAGAAAACGGCAGCGGATTATTGCCGGATTAAAACCCCCGCCTGGCGGTTTTCGAGGAAAAACCGGGGCAAAGAATCACCGGACAAACTAAGATACAAAATGCAGAAACACCCAAATATATACAGTCATGCATCACTTCATGATGCCTAACCAAATAGAAAGCCCGGTAGGGGCAAAGGTGACCTCAGTGTCCAAGATTCTGAATGTCTGACCCGTAGGGCGGATCGCGGCGGTGTGTTCATCGGCAAATGTAAGGGCAAGTCCGTCCGACTAAGGAGCGTGCCTGGCCCAGATCCGGCCGGGAACAATTGACGGAAAGTGTGAGACTCATCCTCAATGGCACCCGTTTGGCAAACCCGATGCAGGCCCCGCTGGCGGGGGCTCCCCAATCCACCTCCCGCCTGCCTTCGGGAAGATGGTGGGCACTGTCTGCCGAATGGAGCAATGATGCAGAGTCCGCTGCTTTTGCAGGGGCACCGGGAACGAAGTAAGATTGTGGCCTGAAGCTAACCGCGGGGTTGATGTAACCCCTTGTATAGGCGTTGGATTTGCTCTGGGGGTCCGGGGTCGAGGAAACAAGCTGCCTAGGTAATTCCCCCGCCAGTCGTCGATGACGTGTCCGGTCACTGCTGACGCATCTGTGCTCCTGCGACGTTCCATCCTGGCCGAACCATCGATCTCTCTTATTCCTCCAACAAAGCCTAAGCGCAAGCGGACTCATTGCCGCGGTGGCCAGGTGCGGGGAGGGGAAGCATCACCCATAGTAACCACTTTCTGAAAATAGACGATGTGTCTATCATAGGGCTGCCAGCTGAAGCGGCAAGAATCCAGTTTTGCAGGCGGAGACCTGATGGGGAACCGAAGGTTTCACCCCAAGTGCAGTGCCAAAAATGCCTTCGCACTGTTCCGGAAGTCATTCCATGTCGCCAAAGAGATGACCGGGCCCCAAACCTCGACCGTCTGAGAAGGAGACGGTTCGACCAATGCCCGAACAGATGTTGATGGCCCAATCATAAGAATACGCCTGGTATTTGTTGTTTTGGCATAAAGCGCTTCGGCCCTCACGTCACCCGCAGCGGATAAACGTAGCCTTCCGGCAGAGCGAGGAGGAGAACTCCACCCCAGATACTTGTAGGTGGGGGCGTCGCGTCCGCATCCCGATATGTGAGTCTGGGAGGCATGGGGTGGCGTGAAGAGGATATGAGAACCACCGGGTCTTGGCGGATTCACGCCGCATGTAGGCGACAAAATGTGTCTAGGGCATCGGTGAAGGCATAGCTTCTGGGGTGTGGGCGTGCCAACATCGATCGCGATAGATGAGTTGGCGGATGACCTGGTGCAAAAGCTGTATGCCATCCCCATGCTCGATGGCGGGGCTCTAACCGACAATGTAGAGGCCAAAAAGTGTTGTTGGCCGAGGGGCAACCTGCCGACTTCGGATACTACTGGGTGAATGCTTGGCCCGTGTTTGCATCCTCGCCAAAACAACTCTCATACAACTTTGTATATGGCATTCTACAGGCGGTACTGAGCCCGGTTGGCCTGATCTAGCCTAGCGTTTCCCGGGCGGATCAAAAAGCCTTCGCTGAAGTCCACAAAGCGACATACAAGTCCTGCCGATGATTCCGGTACCTTCAATCGATTAACCGCAGTGTAAAGATATGGTCAATCGTTGAGTGGGGGGGTCTAAAGCCTGGCCAGTGGTGAGGGGTCGCGTCATTGCCTGCCTGCCTTTAGCGGTCAATCACTTTCTCGAGAATGCCGATAACGGTTGGCAAATAATGCGGTGACCATGATCATCCGTGGTTGGTCGGACCCGATTGTAGGTCGCCCTTGTGAATAGGAAAAACCACGGCCAGGGTCCATTGTCTGGAAACCTTCCGCAATGCTCGGTTGAACAGGGGTAGTGAGGGACGGCACAAGCGGTACCGCTCGCCCATTTGAGTAACTTCGGCACCTCATACCATCGAGTCGTCACTTCCCATTAGCCGGTAGTTCGCGGAGACCCTCCTCAACATCCTCCACCACGAGAACCAATGGGGGCCATCCCTGTGGGGGTATGGGCGCTGCCCCCGGGCGTCATAGAGCCGGCTTTACACCGAAATCTTGTTCCCCAGGGTGTGATGTCCCCTCGTAAGGTCACCGGCCTTCGGGCGCACTCGCGACCGGTTCGAGGATGAGTGTCCAGCAGGCGAACATCTCTCCCCTCGATGCGGCAAGGTAATCGGCTTTGTCTCCTTCCGATGGGCGTGATGCGGTAATGGTAACTTTAAGCCGGTACGGATCCGGGAAATGTGGCCCGAGCGCCACTTGCGTTCTTTACACTCGCGATCAAACCATCGGTTCACAGCGTCAATGTTTGCGACCACGGCGGCGGGAAACCTCCCTGCTCGAAGAAGTTCGAGACCCATTACTCCCCAGCAACGCTTAACCCATATAGATTCTGATTAGGCTGGATTAGATCATAAGCACAAAGTTGGTCAATTCTTTTCACCCGAATTAGCCGAAGAAATCTGCAATGCGTGTAAGACACATAGAGGCATCTCTACAACTGATAGAGCGACCAAAGTTCAAAGAGTCATGTCTAAAAATAGATTTAATATTTGAAGTAAAAGAATGTTGTTAATGGTAATATGAATCTTGGCTGGCTTTGCAAAAGCTGTCAAAATGGGGCACATCCATCATCACAATATCGATCAGAATCGGATGTAAGCTGCCTACAAATATTTGCGGTGTCTAGCGGTTGCTCTCTCCTAAATACAATGCCAACAACGACTTAATACAAAGAAGGAATCCATGTCATAATGACAATTTCATAAGACTTACTTGTACATAGGTAGAAAAAGAAATCTAGGTAGGACAATACAGCCATAAGAGCTTTCGATATTTCTTGACTCATTTTTCTCCTTCGGTTTCGGGTCCACGGTTTTGTTATTTCTTTCTCTTGCTCTTTTTTTCTGAAGTATTTGAGTCTATGTAATTTCCTTCATATTTTTTCGTCTACTGCTGTAGTTATATTTTTGCTCTTTAGCTTCGCTTTCTTCTATTTGGACTCCATTAATCATGGTTTACTAACTCCTTCCTCTCATTTGGACCATTTACCTTTGCCTCATTTCATTTCCTCTCATTATTTCTCTTGTATTCCCCCCCACCGCCATTTTCGATTCACCGTTTAGATATCATTAGTCTTACCATCCCGGTTGATTGGTAGGGGGTGACCCTATCTATACCAACTTCGATATTAGGTTGCTGTCCACAGGGATGTTATTTATTTCTGCCGTTAATCGGTCATTTTGGTGATCAAGTACCGGTTGGAGAGTCGTGCCCTCGCTATATCGGCCCACGGGGGGAGTTAAACCCCCAGTCCGTAACTTACCCCTATCTCCTTTTTATCATATCACATTCGGGGATAGGTTACATTGTTAGTCCTGTGCCTCACAGTACGGGACTATTCGCTCCTCTGACGGACCCCGAGGTCAAGCTCAAGGATCCTCGATCGACCACGGTTCAGACATCCAAGGCTCATGAAAGACCAAGCAGCGGAACCACGCTTGATCAAAGCGTGATGGCTGTCAACAAGAGGCGCCCGCTCGGACAAGTGATGACCCGTCAATCAGCGTCGGCGTCCGGCGTGATTCTAGGCACTTCAAGAGGCACCGCCAACATTCCACCAAAATCGGGCCTCCTTCCGGACGGCACCCAGATCGGTCGAGTGTCTATATTGGGCCCAAGGCCATTGTACTATATATATGAGCATAGTTAGCGCGCAAAGTTTTAGATGAGTTTTGAGTCTTGTCTCCTTGGTTTTTCTCTCTATTGCGAGAGCTCATGTATTTTCATCATTGATATCAAGGAAGCTTATCATCTTTCTCTTTATTTATTTTTCTTCTTTTCTTTCTCTTCTTGCAAATCCCGCGTGACATAGTCCCCGGACTCTCTGTTAGATCCACGGGTCCTCCAGGGTCGTCTTCCAGGGAGTTCGAACCCGGACACCCCAAACAACATGCGCCCGGCCGCCGGTGCGATTTTATCCTACTTTCTTAAATCGCCATATACGCCCCAATTTCACGCCCGGAAGAACTCCTTTCTCGAGCGGCCTCTTTGGCGGAAGGCATCGGTACGTCCGGGAAATTCGCGAGCATGTATGGATCTGCTTATGACATAGAGGGAGGCCATCTTGGTCTAGGGCTCGATCACCCACCACCCTCGTCGGTCGATCTCGTCCAGTTCCCGCCCCAAAGCGTGCAAACATTGCTCACAACCTCCAGTCTCCTCATCACTATCGGGGAGCCTTATCGGGCTCAACCTTCTCAACCGTACTTTCACACCCACGAACATGCCTACATCCATCATTCTTCGGGCCATAACGCCTCTTCGCCGCCAACCCTCATCTCCCCGGTGGGCACGGCTATCCACATGTCTCCTTTAAGCCTACCGGGAATATCCTTTCCCTACGTTTCCCACTGCTCTTCCTGTTTAACCCTTTTGGATCTCAAAACCAATGCTCCATTGCCGGTTTCTCAACCGCAGATCCCCCTTCATCCCGGGTCCATGGAAGGCACAATGCCACATCCACCTCAACCTCAATATCCTCACTATCTTTTTCTGTCCAATGAGCACTTTCACATCTACCTTTCTCACGGCTGACTTATCCCACCTTTTGGCAACCACGAAGGCAAACCGTTAGACCAAAGTGCTCAGGCCACATGGAAGAATTTGGGGCTCTAGCTGTCCTAAATGGTCACGCAGCGCCCTCAACCGAAATTCCACATCTTTTCCACCACCAGCGTGGCTCTCCTCATCAATGGCTCATGTCAACAAAAGCCATTGGAAACAAGAACTGGTCGAAATGCGCCGCGCTTTTACGTCTCATTCTGAGGACCACGGATGATGATCAACTTCATCTCAAGCAACTCAATGAACTTCAACAAGAGCCCACGAGTGCGCGCAGGGATTTTTCGGATCGCCTTCACATTCGCTAAGTAAGCTCAAGGGTACCCTACCGCCTCGGGCGAGATTTTGGTCCGGTTTCTCCAAGGGCTGCCTCCCCTATTCGACTCATGGCCCGAATACTGCGTCCAAAACTTTGGAAGGGGCTATTGATGCTGTCAATCACTCGTCAATGTTTCCTCCCCGTGGCTCTTCAAGGCTCCCCGTTCATTCCACATGTCATGGTTCCACAAACGGCCGTTCAGCCTCCAACACGCTAATCCACGGTAGCGTCCAAATCTGGTGCCATATTTGCAAATACCAAGGCCATTTGGCCAATGAGTGCAACTCCATCAATGGCCATACCTCATTGCAAAGCGATGCAACATGTACAATCATGCCGCGAAAGAGTGCACTTTCGCACTCATCCCACCGTTCATAACAAAATGGTTTATCAAGTGCAAACCACACCTCGGCCAACAATGGCACTATCGGCCCACCTCTTCAGGTGCAGCCCACAACTCTATCGACAGCGGGACCAACCACGGGGATCAACCAACGTCCTCCTTTTGTCCTTCTAAAGCCGGTGTTATCAGCTTTGTCAAGAATGGGGTCATACCACCACGGCGTGTCCTCAACTTCCACAAGTTCGGTACAGCTTCACGGCACAAATCAGACCATCGGTCCGCCTCGGCTTACCAACTCGGCTCGCTAATGGCAAACAAGGCCCGCCACCAGTTCTTAAAAGCCACCAAGAGCGCCTCAACAATCCCGCTATCAACCAGCTCAAAGAATCAACCTCACCTGGATCAACAAGCCCAAGAGGAAATTTTCAGGCACTTAATCCCTCCAGTCCGGTAGTCAAATTGGGTTGGTTTAGTTTCACGCCGGACCAAAGGCATCCGCCCCTTGACTATTATTCCTAAGGGCACGCAGCACGCGCTTCGCGGTTGACACCATTCCTCATGAGGGCCGAAAAAAAAAGGTTCACTTTGCACGACTTGGAAAAGCTCATGCCAAATGTCATCCCCAAAGTTAAGCCAAAGCATTTTGAATCTCATGCAAGCTGCTGAAGGCCGCACATTGGCAAATGTTCATGCCACCACTAGAGCTCAACAAAGACAAGATACCCTTCAACATCGCAACCTCCGCGGCTCGGACATATCCCAATATTGCAGCCGGGTTGACTTACTCAAAAAAGTTCTTTGCTTCCACGCCACGCACTCCACCGGTGGAACCGGCGGATCCTTTTTCTCATGTACCTCTCGAACTCAAGAGGAGCTTCGCCAAGATCAAAATTCCTTTAAGCTTGGCAACCATTTTAAAACTCTGTCCTGCTCTCAAGGACCGATTTACCACTCCCAAGCCGTTTTAGTTGGGGCTGTTACCTCTACACCCACGGTCCATGCCCGCGGTGGAAAATCGACCAAGTCAACCATGTTCAAATCGATGGAGGTAGCGCAGTCAATCTCATCACGGATAAACTCCGCCAAACAAATGGGCATCACACAACTCTTTAGTTGCCCCATATGACATCAAATTGGCTAATGGCCATATCACCAGGAGACCTCAAAGGCGTCACACCTATTCTTCACATCAACATTGGTGATCTCCGCTTTCCCATGGAATTTGGGTATGGAAAGTGGCGAAGATCCGTGGACTATGAAATGCTGGTAGGCGGACCTTTTCTCCGCCCGGGCAAAGAGTATCCATTCTTTGGGCCCACGGACGATTAGTCATCGATGGTCATCTCAATGCCACCATGGACTTGCAAGCGGCGGGATCATTTCAGTTGACAATGCGGAACCCCTCTCTCGGATAATCGATTCTTGAAGAAGCTCGAGAATATTTATCCGCGTTCGGGCTCCACCTGCGAGGATGCCTCATCATCCTACCGAATATCCGATCCTTGGGGAGAAATGACTCTTGATCGGGGACCAGCTGTACGGCTGCCTTTGCCCGACCCTCACCGCTCCTTTGCAATGTCGAATCAACAGCGTTGATCACTTTTCGGATGCGACACTTCGCAACTCCTGTTGATGTACACGCTGTCATGAAGCAACCACTTTGCTAGATGGCCCCGAGCAACCTCTCTTTTCACCACGCAAAAGTGCCGCGCGATCCGGTTATGCTCAACCTCCTCGCACACATTGTCGAGGGATATTGAAGTAATTCCCCATATTCCCGACTCCGTCGAGATTGTGGGCGTTGGCAACAATCAACCTGTCCGCTTTGCCAATCTTCCGGCTCCTTATCGTAACAAGGTTTTGTCAAGCTGTTCAAAAAATTCAAACACATTTTAGCACGGAGTTACAAAGATCTTCGGGAATCAACAAAAGCTTGGGGAACTCACCATTCCTACCAAATCGATGCGACCCGATTAGCCAGCAGCGATGCGAGCTCAACCCTAATTACCGTGATCGGCGTCAAAGGCGAAATTGACAAACTCGCTGCTGCGGGTTTGATCTATGAGGTCAAACATTACGAGATGGGTGAGCCCCATCGTCATTGCCCTTAAGCACAATGGTAAGATCCGGCGTGCGTGTGGACTATCGGAAACTCAATCGGGGCCACGGGCGTGATCATTTTCCCCTTCCTTCCGCGGATCAAGTTACGGAAGAAGTGGTTGGACATGAGATGTACTCCTTTATGGATGGTTTTACGGCTACAATCAGATCTCCATCAAAGACTCTGATCAACTCAAGACCACTTTCACCACCCGTGGGTACTTTTGCCTACAAGGTGGTTCCTTTTGGATTATCCAACTCTCCTTCAACGTTTCAGCGCATCATGCTCTCGGTTTTCATGATTTCATGAAGGGAAATCCCTTCTTGCAAATTTTTCAAGATGACTTCTCGCCTCTGGTTCCATGGCTGACCATTTGGATAAATTGGAACTTCGTCTTCCGAAATGTGATGAGTCCGGCATTAGTCTCAATCACGAGAAATGCACCTTTTTGCGTCACTTCGTTGTTCTGCGTTAGGCCATGTTGTCGCTAGCCGGGAATCACCAGCGATCTGCCAAAATCGGTTTTGTGTGCTCAAGGCTCAAGCACCAGCCAATATCAAGGAGACACGCTCTTTCTGGGAAAGGTCAATTATTACTCCACCTTCGCGTACCTGGGTGGCAGCCATTGCGGATCCCATTCATAAACTCATCGGTGGCGAATCCACACTGGGCTTGGAATTCCCAGGTGAAGTCGCTTTCCAACAGTTGAAGCTTTTGCTTACTTTCGGGGCACGGTTCTTGTTCCTCCTCAATGGGACAAGCCCTTTCCGCGTTCATGTCGATGTCTCCGGCGTTTGCTATTGAGCTGTTCTCTCTCAAGAATATGATCGCGCTTCGACAAACCAAATCGCTTCGCCCGGCCCGAGAAAACTCACTGGCGGAGCGCAACTATTCTCGCCACGGGCGTGAAGCTTTGGGTCTCATTTTTACGTGTCCAACGCTTCCCGTCATTACCTTTGGGCAGTCAAATCAAGTTCTTTGTGGACCACCAAGCACTCCTCTATTTGATCAACAAGTCCACGCCCACGGGCCGCGATGCTTTCGTTGGGTCCTTCTTCTCAAAATTTGCTCCTTTTGAAATCATTCATAAAGGCTGGCAAATCTCATGTTGTTCCGGATTATCTTTCACGCATCCACACAGATGATCCCGCGCCCGGGTCTCGAGACGCCTTTCCTGATGCTCAACTCTTTTTTAGTCACGGCAACACCACATTGGTTCCATGATTTTCAGCAGTACCTCCTCCCGCGGTGCTCTTCCACCGAAGACGAGGCGCTCTCTCCCTTGGCGACAATCCTGCCGCCATCAATTTCTCCAGAGGTCCGTGGATGCCGGACATCTCTACAAAAAAGTAAAAGGACACCATCCTTGACGGCCGTGTTCTACCTCATGAAGTTCCGGACATTGTCACGAGAAGCTCATCAAGGGCTAGGTGGTGGTCATTTTCATGGTGACACCACCGACGCACGCCAAAATCCTTCTAAGCCGGGTATTATTGGCCCACGCTCTTCAAAGATGCTCCGCCCGCCCGCCGCGTGTGACGCTTGCCCGGTGGTGGGGCGCCCACGGCCGTGGCGGCTCTTCCCTTGACGCCCGTCGCCCGCGCCCACTTCCCTTGACAAATGGGAATGGACTTTGTGGGACCTATAGATCCTCCCGCGGCACTTTTCGTGCGGATACATTCCGGTTCTCCGACTTCGCCACCAAATGGGCGGAAGCTTGTGCACTTCCGGACAACAACTTTGCGACAAAACGCGGCTAGAGTCCTCTATCAACAAATTATCAGCGATTCGGTTGCCCCACGGGCTGGTTAAAATTGACCCAAGGTGTTCATTTCATCAATCATACTATCAAGGAGCTGGACGGATTATCTCCCCGATACATCATCACAAGAGCACACCTTACTATCCTCAAGGCAATGGGTTGGCGTAGCACCAACAAAACTCGGGTCACCATTCTCAAGAAAATTTGTGACGCTTCCCGCACGCATTAAGCGGACAAAACTTCCTTGTTCTTTGGGCCTACAATACTTGTTTAAAGATTGCTACTTGGTCACACTCCTTTTAAATTGGTTTATGGTCGAAGCTCTCATGCCGTTTGAATACATCCTTCCAACACTCCGTTTTCACCGGGCTCTGCTCATAATCCACTGCACGCACTCAAAGAACGGGTCTATCAATTAGAAACGGTTGGATGAACTTCCGGGGATGCTTATATTCGTGTTCTTCATGGACAATGTTGCAAAAATCTCTACATGACAAACGTTTGAAGACAAAAACATTCAAAGAAGGAGATTTGGTTCTTCTTTATGATTCCGTACAAAAATTTTCCGGTAAACTCAAGTTTCGTTGGCTTGGCCCTTATCAAATTGTTCAAGTGGTTAGACCAAGCGTTTTCCAACTAGTCGAGTTAGATGGCACTCCATTACCTACATTGGTTAATGGTTTTCGCCTCAAAGCATTTCATCACACGCAGGCGTGAACATCAACACCACGAGACAGTTCAAGAGGCAAACACCACGTAGAAGTGACTAGAAAGGCGGTATATTATATTATAGTGGAGATTTTTTTTTTTTAAAATGTGGGCGCAGCCCAACCTATTTCCATATGGGCACCGCCCTATATACAAAAACGGCTCGAGCCCCTATCTACTAAGTCCTAAGAGGAAAAACCCTCTACTCCGGGTTGGGAGCGTAGGTGATCTTGAGGAGATGGTAGAGGTTCGCTCGGATCCCAGCCGAAGGTCGCAGAACCACCTCCATCCCGTTGGTCTTGCCGGGATGTTCAGCATCCCGGCACACCAGCCGTCCCATAATGAATGCCACGCGGTTGTGGCACCGCCGCCGAGATCCGCACAATTCATCTTACAAGTGATCCCTCGGCGGTTAGTGGGCATTGTGCAATCTTCGTTCAAGCCAGCGGCCATCTTGGCCATCGGATGCCTTCGTTCCTCTCGGTTCGTCTTTATATAGCCTTGAGGAACTCCTTGTCGGCGTGGACCAATCACACAAATGCATACGTGTTTGCAATGCAAAATTGTTTCTAAAATGAGAATCTTTTTCTCCCACGCATATCTAGCCATGGTACCTTCGACACATTCCTTTTAATGATATCCCACTTCCGAGTTGCCGCCATTGAATGCCATTCCTTCTTTACACGCCCGTCCGAACATTAATAGGTGTCCTTTGCCATCATCCACGTCCGATCTTTCTTTCCGCGTCATCCTCACCGTTCATTGCTTCTCCCCTTACGTTTTTGGGACTTAGCCAAATTTTTGCCTCTCAATACCCTTCTTGGCATCTTTTGACACTGCACCATCAACGGTTCTAGTTTCGCACTCTTCATACCTCTTAAGCCTCCGGTTATTAAGCCCTAAAACACACCTTTCGTTCCTCTGGCCTTTGTCCTCCGTGCTTTCGACTTTCGTCTTCCGCCTTTGGCATCCCTCTTTGTTTCTCGCAGACATCATTTCCATGGCTGCCCCAAGATTTTCTACACTTCGCTACCGCTCCCAAGGATCCTCGCCCTTTTGCATCGTATCCTTCTTGACGCCCACTTTCCTCGCGGAAGCCCTTGTTGGCCCAAACAAAGAAGCGGCTGAACGTCACCAGCTTTTACGAATTCTCTCAAATGGAACTTCCGGCTCCAAATCCCGACCCGGTTAAGCGGTTCATCGCCAATATCGTTAACAGCCCCGCAAAGGTTACACCACCCGTGGTCGATGGCACCACTATTTCGTTGACTCAACATTTGATTTCTCGAGGTATTTCATATTCCCTTGCACACCCCTTTGTGTATCATGGTTCGCTATACGGGATCTCGATGTCCGCAGTTTGGTGCACTCGCTTATCATGCCAATGTCCATCGCCCGACCAATATCGACAAGCCTCCACGAGACCTTTGTTAAATTTCGTGGCGAAAATTCCTTTGGGTATTCTATCAAGAACACCCATATCAATAAGCCTTTCTATAACCTGGTCCCTCATCGCTACACACTCCAAACACCACATAGATTGGCCCCAAATGATGTTCTATCGTCTTCTCCAAGAAATGGACCGCCGGGGTACCACTTCCATTTCTCGTTTCGTGGAGGCCGCTTTCAAGCCCTCATCCGTCATTACTTCCCTCCACACCACCAAATTCTCATGAATTCCACTCCGGCCCTTCCAATCACTCACCAAGTTGGCACTTCACGCTCGTCTTCCATGTCCATGTCCACGGTCCACACCCATGTCACTTTGTCTCCTCCTCGGCCTACACCATCCACTTCACACCATTTTTCCCAAACATCCCAAACCAGGCAAATGGCAAGCTCCACCACCACAACACCCTTCGCCGGGTTTGTTGTATCAAGATCGGCAGGATGCTCAAGCCGCTTTGCTCTCAAGTTACAAGAATCCCAAGACGGCTCTTATGAGCGGGGTTCAACGGCACTTTCGAAGCCTCCGATGCGGTACACGGACCTTGAAGCCGCGAATCGCCCAAGTTGCAACTTTGGAGGCCAAACTTCAAGACAAGCATGAAGCTCTCTTACGCCTCATGCAGATCTCAAAAGTACACAAGCTCAAGTCAGCCAACTCGCTAGATCAACAGCTCACCTCAGGTCAAAATTCAGACTTTATTGGAGCACAACAAGTCCAAAGCCGCTCTCCGAAAACCAAGGACGCAGATATTGCTAAAACTCAATGCCTTGTACTCCGAATCAGGTGAAAATTTCAGCACTCGTTTCAAAATCTTTCAGCCCGGGGCGCTCAAAATTAGCCTCCCTTGACGGCTCCGGCTTTTTACCTAATGCCTCTCACTCACCTCTCTTCAAGATCAGCTACGTGAGGTGCGTAAACGAAGATACCGGATGACGCGGAGATTGCCGTGCTTCGCCTCAATACACCGGGAAATCTTCCTCCCAGTCAACCCCTTCTCGAAACGGGTCCGTGACCGATCCACGCTTGCTGCTTTCGAAAGGGACAACCGGATCCGTGATCTCGAACAACATTTGCAGCAAGCTATTCAGTCTGGCGATGAGGCTCAAGCAAAGCTTGACGCCCATCCGCCATTCTTCACGTAATGCTGTTGACTTCCCAGTTCCTCCCGCTATCCGCGATTATGTGGTTGCTCGGCGCCACCTCTTCCTTTCGGCGGCATGCGGCCGATGGCCCCATGGATATTCCACGGCGGTCGCAGATTTTCTTCGGATTTGGCGAACTCTCCATTGAAGACAAAGGGTTGTCTTTGTGCCCTTGTCGTCTTTGATCTCATACACCGCGTCGATCCGGACTTTCACCTTTCAGAGTGGTTCAGCCCATGGCTTACATCTTTCATGATTTCTATCTCGGGTGATACGGGAACACTTTGGAAATGGGCCCGCCCCGCCTTTTCGTGGTGACCCCACTGTGCAATGGGTGCTTCGGGGATAACAATCCATATCTTGCGGATCCCCGCCGGACCCAAACTCTTCATCGAGTATATGCCCCGAGCTTGCCAATCATTTATCTCTCTGGTAAGCGGAAGCGCCGCAACAAATCGGAAGTATCTAGGACATCCCGAGGATCTTCCCTATGCACAAATTTATATGCAGCACCTCGCTGGTTACAATCGCCACAAGCTCGTTGGATAGCAAGACGGTCCCCGCGGGATGGGATAGCCCTCCCAACTCTCAACTCTTTGCTTCTCTTTGGGATCGTTGGTGTCGCTCTTGATCCAGATCTTGTCGATCAATTCGGGGAGACCGCTCGGCAAACCCACCCCCACGGGCATGGTTCCTTCTCCCTATGCTTCCCCGGCGTGCCTCCGTCACGCCCCAGTTCCTGACTTCCGATTGGCCTTCCTTTTGGACCAAGGTCATGGATGGTCATGCGGGCTGGACACCACCTCGGATCTCGACGGATCTCCGGTGGGATCCGCGTTTTGTTCGCCGCTCACATTGGGAAGAAGGTGCCACTCTGGACAACACCACCAATTGGATCTACATTGCTAATGGCGTGGTTGGCAAACAGCCCGCGGATGATCGCTTCATGGTCTCAACACCTTCTTGCGGAATGCCTCCACCTCCCCATCCTTCGTCCATCTTCAAGCGAGGATTTTGCGCTGCTCTCAAATGCATTTTTGCTAAGCTCCTTAAATCGGGTCAATTTTTCCCACTGCAATCCGAATGCGATTAATGGGTGCCTTTGGCCTTGGACCTGTCTCCTCATGGAATGTCGATTACATTTCTTGAGCGCCACGCGCCCCTTGAAGACATGGTACGCTCTCTTTCTTATTGATGCCGATCCTGCCCCGGCCAAAACACTCCTCAAGCTCTTCAATCATGCCAATATCTCATAAGTCATACCATAATGGTGCCCGCCTCACTCCTTGAGGAGGATCACTTTCGAACCGAGGGCTTCCCCCTCCGGCAAACGCCTCCTTTTCTTCACTCGAGTGTAACCGTTTGGTGGGGAGTGTTAGTCTGTGCCTCTGGTACAGGACTATTCATGCATATCTGACAGACCAGGTCAAGCTCAAAGGATCCTCGATTCGACCACGGTTAGGACATCCAAGGCTCCATGAAGACCAAGCGGCCAGAACCACGCAATCAAAGCCCGCGGCAACAACAAGAGGCCTTCCAGACAAGTGACGGCCCGTCCACCGCCCGCGTCAGCGTCGGCGTGATTCTAGGCACTTCAAGAGGCACCGCCAACATTCCGCAAATCAGGCCTCCTTCCAGGAGTCGGCACCGAGATCGGTCCGGAGTGTCTATATTGGGCCCAAGGCCATTGTACTATATATATGAGCATAGTTAAGCATAAGTTTTAGATGAGTTTTGAGTCTTGTCTCCTTCAGTTTTCTCTCTATTGCGAGAGCTCATGTATTTTCATCATTGATATCAAGGAAGCTTATCATCTTTCTCTCATTTATTCTGTTTTCTTCTTTTTCTTCTCTTCTTGCAAATCCCGCGTGACATAGTCCCCCGGACTCTCCTGTTAGATCCACGGGTCCTCCTCCACGGAGGGCTGTCTTCCGTGAGTTCCCCAACCCGGACCCCAAACATCCAGACATGCGTTTAATTATTTTTCCAGACGTATAAAGTCCAAAAACAAATCTATGGATTATAAATCTCATTCTTTATATATTTTCCTTTAGTGGATTTTCCTGCAGTGCCCTACTTTGTGTATGAATGATTTAGTGGATGCTACCATAGAGGAGGAAAATGATGCCTTACAATTCTAGCAATATCTCTTAAAAAACCTTAAAAGCTTTCACAACTACATTTACCTTTGCTTGCTCTGAATATGTTGCTCCAGCAACTTCAAGGTCGTGGAATAAAATTCAAAATTTGCAAAACAAATCTTGTACCTTTTCTTCTTTCCTGATCGCAAGGTCCAAAGAACTTCATTTCAAGACGCCTATTTGGGAGGAGATTTGACCTTCTTATCTTTTCAACAAATAACTCCACATGTCTCAGAGCAGCTTTGTTCTGAATTTCCAAAGATGATACCTCCAATCGAAGTTTGGCCATAATCATAGCCCTTGCCCTTTCTTCTTTCTTCTCATTTGTATCTTCATCCTTCTCTTCTCCCTTCTCAGTCTCTCCTTTCTCCGCCTTAATTTTAAGAGCAACTGGTGCTTTTCCCTTTGCTCTTCCATTGGGATTAACCGTATCCATAGCTTGTCCAATTTTAATGCCTATGTGATTTTGGCTTTCTAGATATGGAAACCGATGTTTCCATCAAAAACCTCTGCGTTGTTGATGTAAATGGATCGTCCTTGCAAATGATCCCTTCCTGTAAGGGATTCAAAAGGGCTCTGATACCACTGTGAATTAAAGCTCCTGCCCACACCTCACAGAACGTCTACATAGTAATTCAACTGCTCGCAAATCCGGCTTGGTGCTCATCTCCAATCTTAGCTCCAATCTCTCTTCTCAGATTCATCTTATTTGTTTTATCTTTGGTTGCCCCTGATTCTTCCTCGACATTTCATTATCAAGAAACCCTTTGTCAATTTCTCCTGATCTGACCCTACACCTATTCTTCAGATCTCACCATGCAGAGAGAGTATACAGGCTAGATATTCTACAATAATCATCTTGTTTGCTAACGCCAATTTGCGGAAAAGGTATGTCGTGAAAGGTACGCATTCTTTAAACCATTTCCACTGCAAACAAAGCAATTAAGCATTAAATAGAAGAACAATTTCTGGCATCCTACTTCAGCAAAAGCAACCAAGGAAAAGATGCTTTCAAATGTTTTATAAAATCATGGTACTATTGTAAAGGTAGACATATTAGAAAACTCCAAATCAATTGATAGAAGAACATTGAATGAAGACTTGAGCAACTTCCCAACTGTCTGCAAACCTTTAAAATCTTTTGGCGAAGATACTTTCGAAGGGGATCTATCGTTGAGTGCAGAATGTGATCTACCATGCGCTTTATAAACAGGCATAAGGCGGGGCGAGAGCTCTAAGGAGAAAGCTTTGTGCCCAAGAAAATATATGAGGCTTCAAGAACAGATGGCTCTGGATGCAGCTTCCACAAATGCAACGGTATGGGAAAAAAAAATAATAAATAAAAGAGGAGAAAGGAAATGGCAAGATGAATTATATATGTTCAAATAAGTTCACTTCCCTCTTGTTGTATAACTAGCTTTAGCTATTTGCATATTAGTCTTCATCTAGATTTACAACCAATGATAAAGGGTGATAAACATGTGTTCTTGCTACTTAGATCCAAATAACTCATAGAAATCATCCCCTATGCATTGGACGATAAAGATTCATTCAATCTTCTTCTTATATAATAATGTTATACCGTATTGAATGGATCAAGCCCTAATTTAAATGGCTGAGATTATCTGATTGAAACTGAAGGCCGAGATTTATAGGACGACTTCCCACTATCGTGATTAGTCATGATTTGATCTCTTAAGAGAAAAAGAAAAGGAAAGGGGAGGAAAGGCACGGGTAAAAGGGAAAAGCGAAGGGAAAAAGGGCATAGGAAAAATGGGAAGAGGAAAAGGACAAAGAAAGGGAAAAAGGGAAGGAAAAATGAAAAAAAAAAAAAGAAATAGAGAGGGAGAAAGGGAAGGGAAAAAGGGCAACGGAAAAAATGTAAGATTTCCTTAGGCCTTAATTTAACTAAGACAATAACCTTGACAATGTCACACACAAAGAAATGAAGCAAAGTTAACAACCATATGAAATGCAAGAAGATAATTCATATGTGAATATCGAAACTTCAATCGCCTCTCCTGATTCCGATCTCTATCTATACAACATAAATTTCTCCTTTTACATTGTTGGGGATCACCGAAATCCGGCAATCCCAGTATCTGATCCCTTCGTTTATCTAGGCGGTTGCTAGATCAAAGCTAGCGTTCCCACCTGGCCGGTGTTACTGTTCACCGAGCTAGAAACATGGGGATATCTGTAAACCTATACAATATTTACATTTTCACTGCCGACCATGGTTAAGATTTACATTGCCGACCATAGAACCATTAACTTAGCACCAGATATTTAATGAACTCTAAACTGCAAGTTCCTTGCAACATGTCAACATTTTCAAGGCTTATTAACATCTTCAACACTTCCCCTTCATTAAATATCTGTGTTTATATTCTCTGATCATGTTCTAAGATTGAATCAGAGTGCTACTGTCTTCTATTCCCTGCACCCTTATCCTTTCCTTTAGCATGTTAAATCGTGGCTCCCTAAGAGCCTTAGTGAGAATATCTGCTAACTGATTCTCAGTTGGGATATGCTTTACTGTTATTAGTTTTTTCTGAACCATTTCCCTTATAAAATGTTGTTTCATCTCAATGTGCTTTGATCTCTCATGTAGCACAGGATTTTGTGTCATTGCAATTCCACTTGTACTGTCTGACCGCAGGGCAGTTGGATCATGATTCTTTATTCCCAGTTCCTCCAATAGTCTTCTAATCCAAATGATTTCCTTTGATGCCAGTGTCATAGCTGTATACTCTGCCTCTGCACTAGACAGAGCTACTGTATTTTGTTTTTTACATTTCCAACTCACGGGATTTTCACCAATCATTACAATATAGCCAGAAGTTGAATGCCTTTGGTCAGCATCTCCTCCCCAATCAGCATCTGCAAATGCATCAATATTGTAGCCTTTATCTTTGAATGTTATGCCATGATCTGCTATACCTTTCAAGTACCTTAAAATGCGCTTGGCAGCAATCCAATGTGATCTACCAGGGTTACTGTTATACCTGCTTAGCAGATTAACTGCAAACGCAATGTCTGGTCGTGTGGCTCCTGCCAAATGCAACAAGCATCCTATCAAACTCCTGTAGGGAATTTTCTTCATATGCTATATTTCTTCAACAGTTGTAGGACACATTCTCTTACTGATTTTATGACCTGGGACTAGTGGTGTGCTCACCACATTGCATTCTCTCATTTTGAATCTATCAAGCACTCCATGTATATAATCTGTCTGATTCAAGTTTATGGTCTTCTTATCACGATTTCTGATTACTTTAATCCCCAAAACTTCTTTAAGTCTCCTGTGTCACATCATTTTAAATCTGGATTTGAGTAGCCTTTTGCAAACGTCTAAACAATCCAGACTATTAGAAAACATCACACAATCATCGACATAAAGTGCAATGAGACAAAAGTTATCATGCTGCCTGTACATGTATAAATTTCCATCCCCATTCATCTTGATAAATCCTTGGTCCTTCAAGTAATTATCCATGCAAGTATACCAAGCCCGAGGTGACTGTTTAAGCCCGTATACAGCCCTCTTTAATTTCCAAATTTTATCATTCCTTTCCTCAAATCCCAAAGGTGGTTTCATGTAAATCTCCTCCTCTAGCTCTGCATTTAAAAATGCAGTACTGACATCCATATGATGAACTTCCCAGTTCATAGAATTTGCCAATGTTAGCATAATTCTTATGCTTGATAATTTCACTATCCTTTTGAATGCATTCATTTCCTCATTCATGGCATTCTGCCAAAACTTGCTGTTCTTATCATTCACAGCCTCCTCATATGCTTGAGGTACATCACCCTCCAGAACTGTCATTAAATGAGTTGTCATTTCTTCTTCTTCCATAGTTTCTAGTCTTCGCTTTTTCCACCAAATTCTTCCATGTTCATCAATTTTAATCCCTTTATCTGCTAGTTCCCTTTTTAATTTTTCTGCCTCAGACAACCTTTTTCTTGACTTAACAACATTGTTTCCTTCCTGTACAATTTCTGGAATAGGATCATTAGTTTTAGTATCCCCTTGCATCATTTTATCTGTGTCTCCATCATCTTCACTATCAGACTCGGAATTATAATTTGTTTTCACCACCTCTGTCTTCACTACTGCTTTTGTCATATCTCTTTTCTGCTGACCCGGATCCTTGAAGTCTTTGTACACCGCTCTTCTACAAAAAATAACGCCTCTCGCTCACTAGAATTTTCCTTTTTTCCGGATCATAGAGCCTAAATGCTTTAGATTCTTCATCATATCCAATTAGAAAGGCTGCTACTGCCCTATCATCTAGCTTACCTCTCAACTCTTCTGGGATATGTACATAAGCCACACATCCATAGGTTCTAAAACCTTCATATGTGGGTATTCTCTTAGTCCATAAAAAATCTGGAATTTTCCCATCTAGACTTGCACTTGGCAGTCTATTTTGTATTAAGATAGCTGTTTTTAGAGCTTCCTCCCAGAGCATATTAGGGAGTCCAGCATGTTTCAACATTGCCCTAACTGCATTCAAGCATGTTCGATTTTTTCTTTCTGCTACCCCATTCTGCCGGGGAGAATACCTGCAGGTCAATTGTCTCCTAATGCCCTTTTCAATGCAAAATGATTTAAATTTCTTTGAAATGTATTCACCTCCCCTGTCTGACCTTAGGCACTTAATTTTAAAACCTGTTTCTCGTTCCATTTCTGTCAGATATTCTTTAAACGCTCTTAGAGCTTCATGTTTCTTTGCCAAACAATAACACTTTGCTTTTCTAGTGTAATCATCTATAAAGGTGATGAAATACCTTTTTCCAGAATAACTTTTGATGTTGAGTGGACCACAAATATCTGTATGCACCAGCTCCAAAGGTGCTTCAGCCCGTTTTGTTCCTTTACTAAAAGGTAATCGGGTACTTTTTGCAATCATACAACCCCTGCATACAAAGTTCTTCAGATCTTCTTTTACTGCATTTATGTATCCAAACTTATTCAGAGCTTTCACATTATTCATGTTAGTGTGGCCCAGACGTTCATGCCAAACTTTCAAGCTAGGTACTGAAACATTATTCACTGTTGGACAAATTTCAGAAGTATGCATCTCAAATAAATCTCCAACTCTTTTTCCCAGAAAACATATTTTATTATCTTTCACAATCTTGCAAACACACTTGTCAAATAGGACCTGGTAGTCCAAGTCAACTAATTGACCAACAGAAATAAGATTTTTTACAATGGAAGGTACACAAAGGACCTTTTCTATTTCTACTCGATTCCCCTGCAGATCATATAATTTCAGCATGCCTGCTGCTTTTACTTCTTGAGTTCTTCCATCTCCAAGCCGAATATTCTTTATCTTTAACTCCTTATCACACTTAGCAAGCAAATCTGAAGAATCTACGATTGTTCTTTCAGCTCCCGAATCTACAACAAAAGATGCCTTAGAATTTTGTGTTTTACGTAAAGAACTTGAAAACACATGTGTTACCTCTTCTTCCTCGAGGCCTCTTCTTCACACTCTATGACCCACCACATTTGTGCTTGCCGCCTTACCACCTCGCCTCTACCTCGATTGGTAGTCCAATGAACTGTTTTTCCCTTTGCCTCTACCTCTGCCTTTGCCACTATCCTTAGGACTTGGACATTTAGATGCAAAATGCCCCACACCTCCACATGTAGCAAGGACTTCAAATGCCCTAAACTTCCCCTACTTCCCATAACATGGGCCCAATCGCTTACCTCTCATAAGAGGATTTCCCTTTCTTAACAGCCAGCACCTCTGCTGATTCTTCCTCTTCATCATTCTCATTGTCCATCACAGATTTTTGCTCTACTTCTGTCCTGGCAATCTGTTATGCCTCCTCCCTGGTTCTGGCAACAGTCCTTATGAGTGTGGCCAAAGTTCTATAATTGCCAAACATCTTGGAAATTGCCAAAATTTGATGGTTCTCTGACATTGTTACTCTAGCTACCTCCAGGTCTGCACAAAGTGAATCAAACTTATGGAACATTGTGGTTAAATCTGTCTTGTCATCAAACTTCATTTTTCTGATCTCCTTTTCAAAACATCAATCTGAGATGAGCTCTTAGTCTGGTATGTTTTAATCAGATATTTCCAAGCTTCCCTGGGGCTCATGTCTCTTAACTTAAGCATAATACTTGGTGCAACCTTGCACATTATTATAGCTTTTGCTTGACTTATTTTCAGTGCATCACCTGCTTTATCACTGCTAACACTTACCTCTTTTGATTTTGCAGCAGACTCCCCTGATTTTGCAGTCGAGGTCTCTCCTATTGCTGAACTGCTCACTTCATCATCAACATTAGTACCAGGCTCAATTATATACCATAGCCCTTCAAACTGTAAGACCTCTTTTACTCTTTCTTTCCAAATCTGAAAGCCTCCAACTCCCTGAAAGACTTCTACTGAGCTTAACAAAGTAGCACCAAAACGTGTGGACATTGTGTTCTAAGCTCTGATACCACTGTAAGATTTCCTTAGGCCTTAATTTAACTAAGACAATAACCTTGACAATGTCACACACAAAGAAATGAAGCAAAGTTAACAACCATATGAAATGCAAGAAGATAATTCATATATGAATATCGAAACTTCAATCGCCTCTCCTGATTCCGATCTCTATCTATACAACATAAATTTCTCCTTTTACATTGTTGGGGATCACCGAAATCCGGCAGTATCTGATCCCTTCGTTTATCTAGGCGGCTGCTAGATCAAAGCTAGCGTTCCCACCTGGCCGGTGTTACTGTTCACCGAGCTAGAAACATGGGGATATCTGTAAACCTATACAATATTTACATTTTCACTGCCGACCATGGTTAAGATTTACATTGCCGACCATAGAACCATTAACTTAGCACCAGATATTTAATGAACTCTAAACTGCAAGTTCCTTGCAACATGTCAACATTTTCAAGGCTTGTTAACATCTTCAACAAAAAAGGGGAAGAAGGAAAGGGTGGGAAAAGGAGAAAAAGGGTAAGGGAAAGGGTGGGAAGAAGGGAACGAACAAAGCGCATGGAAAAACGGAAAGGGAAAGGAAAAACAAAAAAGGGAGATGGAAGGGGGAAAAGGGAACCTGGAAAGGGCAAAAAGGAAGGGGAAAAGGGTATGGGAAAAAAAAAGAGGGAAAGGGTGAAGAAAGAGGATAAAAAAGAGGAAGGGTAGGTTAGAGAAGCGAAAAGAGAGCATCAAAAAGAGGAAGGGTAGGTTATAGAGAAAAGGTGAGGAAAGAGAAGAAGGGAAGGGGAAAATGGCATGGAAAAGGGGAAATCGAAAGGGGAAAAGAAAAAGAGAGGGAAAAAAGGAAGATAAAAAGGGCATCGAGAAAAGGGAAAGAGGGAAAGGGTGGGAAAAGGGAGGGGAAAAGATGAACAGGAAACAGGTGGGAAGAAGGGGACGAAAAAAGCGCATGGGATGAAGGAAAAGAAAATTAGAAAAAGGGAGATGGGAATGGGAAAAGAGAACCTACAAAAAGGGCACGAGGAAAAGGGCACAAGGGAAAGGCGAAATGACATGCAAATAAAGGGGAAGAGGGAAATAGTGAAGAAAGAGGAAAGACAAGCGAAAATAGGGCATCGAAAAAAGGAAGGAAAAAAGATTAAGAAGAAAAAGTAAGGAAAGGGGAAAATGGCATTAGTAAAGGGACAGGGAAGGGGGGAAAAAAAAAAGAGGGAAAAAAGGAAGATAAAAAGGCACCGAGAAAAAGGAAAGAGGGAAAGGGTGGGAAAAGGAGGAAAAGGGAGGGGGGAAAGGGGAAAAAGAAAAGGGTGGAGAGCAAGGAATGGAAAAAAAGGAAGAGAGGAAGGGGAAAAGGGCAGAGAAAAAAAGGAAGAGGGAAAGGGTGAGGAAAGTGAAAAAGGGAAGGGAAAAAGAGCATGGGAAAGGGGGGGGAAAGGGAGGAAAGGGAAAAGTGGAAGAGGGAAAAGGTGGAGGAGGATGGGAAAAAAAGAAAAGGGGCACATAAAATAGATGGAGAAATGTGAATGGAAAGAGACATAAGAAAAGGAAAAGGGAAAGTGAAAATAAAAGGAATGAGAAAAAGGAAAGGGAAAAAGGGCATGGAGAAAAGCGAAAGGGTGGGGAAGGGACAAAAAGGGAAGGGGAAGGAAAAAAGAAAAGGGAAGCGGAAAGGGGGGAAGGGAAGGGAAAAAAGGCACGAGGAAAAGGGGAGAGGAAAATGGCAAAAAGAGATGGTAAAAATAGCACAGGATAAAGAGGAAGATGGTGGGGAAAGGAAGAAACGGGCCACATGAAAAGGTGGGGAAGAGAGAAGAAAAAAGGGCATGGGAAAAGAGAAAGAGAAAATGAAAAGGAAGGGAAAAATGGGAAGGGCAAGAAAAAGATGAAAAGGGAAGAGAAAAAGCCTATCAGAAAAAGGGAAATGGGAAGGCAAAGGGAAAGGGAAAAGGAAAGCCATCCATGTTGGTTGTATGTAGACTCAGCATTCAGGTTAGAATGGCTGGCTAAGTAACATAATGGCAATGTATTGGATTGCAAACCCTAGAAAGATGGTCTGAATCTGCTCTCAGCCTATAGAAAAACCTGTGTTGACCGGGCATTAAGAAGAAGGGAAAAGGAAGGGAAGGGAAGGGGAAGGAGAAGGGGGCTAAAAAAAGAAAGGGGAGAAGGGAAAAAGATAACGTGTGGGGAAAAGGAAAAAGAAAAAGGAAAGTGCGTAGGATAATGAGGAAAAAGGGAAAACACTCGATAGAGCAAAAAGCAAAGGAAAAGGAAAGGGAATTAAATGCACAAAAAACCTTTTCTAGCTCAGCAACACTGGGCTTGGTTTCGATTATATGATTTACGAAAAAGAAGTCTGGGCTGAATAGGTTTTCGTCCATACAGGCTCCCAAATTAGGCCCAGCAACGCTGGGCACTATTACTAGTTCAATTCTATTGCATTAGAAAGTGTTTGTGAAGTTTATTTGAAAAATCAACCCAAATATACTCTAAGAACTTAGTCTTTGAAAGCTTAATTATGCAATTCCCCAATAAGTTGAATAAATTTTACAATTACCCAATTTTATAAACTATGTAGATCTCTTTCTTTCATTTGCTAGAATTGGGGAGGACATTTACACTTAGGGGCTTTTTCTTGATTGAGAAAATGAGTGCCGTTGAAGTGAAGATGATGAGTAGGTCTCTAAAATTCTATACAATTAAAGTCTTAATTGGGTGAAACATTAAGGAGGCTTGAGCACTTGGTCCTGAGGTTGGTGTGAGCATTGACTTGTCTTTTTCCTTGGAAATGCTGTAGCTGGGTCATTGTAAGTTATCTAGATATTGGTTGGTATAATTCTTGTTAAATTGCCAATGCTGCATCTAATAGTATATTTTGCATATTAATTTCGGATACAGATATATTTTGGGTGCTATTGAAACTTTCTTGGATGCACTACCTGGAGTAGGGATTTTCAAATGCACGTTTGCCAACTATTAGAAATGAAAATGAAAATTACATTCATTTATCTTATATTCGTTATTCCTCAAGTTGTTGAGAGCAAATTCTAGACCTTAGTCCACCAATCATGTGAAGAGAGATATTTGCACATGTTAATGACAAGCTAGCACGTACCTTAGTGGCTTTGAGGTCTGTTTCTGTGTTCCTTTTTCTGGCAAGAACCTATTTTCACCTTCTGACATTTGCATCAATAATCAACATGCAATCAACATGCAATCAACATGCAATCAAAATGCAAGCACCCATTTTCCGATAGTGCAATGCAGAATAGCTGTCACAGAATAGATCTCTGCGATTGGGCATGCAAAGCACACTTGTTCCGAGCACTCGTGGAACCAAAGATCGCCAGATGGGGTAGAGGTCCGGGGTCGGGCCGACAGCAAGGGTACTTGGGATAAGCTAGAGAGGGTGCGTAGGCTTTCCCCGACATACGCCTTCTAGGCGCCAAGGACACCTGTGCCTTTATCCAATTTTGCCAGATGAGACTAGCATTCGCTATGCGCAGCACCTTGCGTGATTTCCATAAGGTTGACGAAAATGGATGCACAACGCCTTCCTCCCCGGCTCATTATTGGCGCAAGGGCCGCAACGTCTAAAGAGAGTATGGCAAGAGCATTGTAGGATGGTTCGCGACGATGGTCCATAGACTATCAACACATTGTGGATATGTCGGATATCATAGAGCAGAGCTGCATTTGAATGCGCTGCTTTTGTTGCTTTCTTCCGGGAATGCGCCACTCTTGCAAAGCCCAAGATAGAGCACTACCACAATACAGTGTCAATCCGCCGCTTTGAACACGCCCCCACCAAAGATTCAAGGCACACATTTCCACCAAGAAATGAAGAGCTATAGCTGCAATAAGGACAGGCCGCTGGGGTAATGGATGGAGGGCGTGGAATCCCCTAAGATGAGAGATTATGCAAGGCCGCCACATGCATAGTAGAAGATGAACACCATGCTCTACAGAATGCCAAAGATATGCACACATCCGGAAGCCATGCCGATCTCGCATGCTCGAGATAGCAATTACTTAACCGCCGAGCCACTTAATGGTGGCACGCCTTATGCGCCCTACATTCTCAAGTCTCCACCGGCCGCGGAGTCCCTTTACAACACAAAGGAATTTTAGCTTCAAATAGGGCCTCTCAACGCCTACTACAAGGGTTTTCCTCCCACACGGGGTTTTTCATCCCAAAGGTAGAGACACATTGTATGTGGTTTCGTGGTTTTATTTTTTGTGTTTGGAAACTTTTCGCTATATTGTAAAACCGTCTCATAGGCCAGTTGGTCTCCGTGGACGTTAAAATATACTTCCTTCCTTCCTTCCTTCCTTAAATATGGCAAGGACGTTCAAAATGCATGATATTTCATCATATAAATCCGAAAGCCCATCACAAATCCAATAGAAGGAACCAGGCAATAGAATCGGGGCCTCTTTAAAGCCTTCAATCCACGGAGCCTTAAACCCACAGAATCAGCAAAATAACAGGACAAGACTTGGAGGATTTGAACCTCCAGACCAAACTGGCCTCACCGGAAGACACAAACAGGAAATAAGAACATCCCAATCTCAGAACTTGCATGCAGTGAGTCATTACCTGCACGGCCATAGTCAATTCTAATTTGTGCCTCTACATAATAAAACAACATTGAATCAAATTATATAGATGGCCTTTAAATTACAAAAGAGGGCTTGGAGGATTCCAGCTCAGCTATGTACGAAAAAGGAAGCTTCTGTGCAACTTTGAAAGGATAAACAGATAAAAAAATAGACAAAAATAACATTACAAAAATGCAGAGAGTCGCTGCTACAAATCCAAGCTCTGATGCAGAAGCTGAGGACGAGTGGGGAAGCTCTTTTGAGCAGCTCGGCTCCTTTAGTGACAGGGTCTGGCCTTTGATTCTAAAACTCCAGGTAAGGCTTCCTCGGCTCTTCCGGCAGTCAGCACCGACTAACTACGGGTGGTGCATGATCAGATATATTGGGATGTTTACGCATTTTATATGATTAGTACTGAGCTTTGTCGGGAGGGGTGATTGTCGCCACGGGCCTCAAAACCCTTCCGGGCGGGGTTTTAATCCGGCAAGAATCCGCTTGCTTAGCGTTTTTGTATTGGGTCCCATAGACCGATTGGTCTCCGTGGACGATAAAAGTAACTTCCTTCCTTCCTTCCTTCCTTCAGTGACAGAGTCTAGCCTTCGATTCTAAAACTCCAGGTAACCTAAAGCGGCTCCCTGTGAATGCAGAAGGTCGCCACGATCCCGCAGCACAAGCCTCCAGTCCATCTGCCATGGCAAAAGTGCAGACCGATAATGTATGTACCTTTTCTAAATTTTGCTAGCCTCTTTCTTTTTTAACCATTGAAATAAAAGCCATTTGAAACACATAAAAATAGAAAGGTGACATTAAAATAAAAAAGCTCCTCAAACTGCTTAAAATGTATGATTTTAAATACAATACAATACAACAATCTTAGTTCCAACCACTGCAAGAATACCCTCCTGCAATAGGAAATAAATTCGGCAAATTTAATCTATATTATAATGCAGGGATAGGTTCTATACGTACAAAATCAAAATTCCCCGACGATAAAGTCAAAAATAATGTTTTTTAATAAAATAATATTTAACGATATAAACCTCCGCCAAAAAAAATTTCACAGACGACTTGTGTCGCATGGGTCGCTGAATTTTGGCGTCTGTGAACCAGCAAAAACGGCGTCGCACATTCGTAAAAATTTTTCCTTCGTTGGCAGACACGCTGAAACCTTTATTTAGTCTGTTGCCGGTATTCGCGACGCTTTGTATAATGATTCCAAAATTTGAATTTCAAATTCAAAAAAAAAATAAAAATCCTTTTTTTTTTTGAAATTCACAGACGCTGAACCTTCTGAACAGAAGCGCTGAATTTTTTCAAATCAAAATAAAATAGAAGGTTTCAGTGCGCCCCCCCGCAAAAAAAAAAAAAATTATCGCCAAACCAGAGCCTTTTACTATTTATTTCGACGCTGAATTGTGAAGGTTCAGCCACACTTTCAAATCTTCCGACAAAATTTTTAGTGGGTATTTTTTGTTTTATATTAAGACAAAATATGTGGACACATACAATTCATAATCGTATTCCCGGCCAAAGCGTTACAACGATTGAACCTATCCCTGTTATAATGTTATAGGGTGGGTCGTGAACCACACCCTAAATTTGAGGGCTCAGATTTTACTTAAAAGTTAAACGGTCGAGATTTGACAAAAAAACTCATCCTTATTTACCCTAAAACAAAAAGTTATAAGCTGTAGCTATGGCGCCATATCTCGGATCTGCCTAGCTCTGCTTCCGGTAGGTGGTCCCATTTCCTTCTAATGCAAACGGTCATGTTTATCAGGTTTTGCTGGACAAAGCAAAGGAAATGCCAATCAGGGAATGGGTTAAGGATATCAGAAGATATATTCACATGAATCTCGAGCTTAGATATGCAAAATTTAAACGAGCTGCTTAGTAAAGTCAGATCTGCAAAAAATGGCGATAAATTATAGAATAGAATAGAATAGAATACATTAATGTCCCTTGTGCCGTAAGGCCCCTGGACTTGTGTAGCATGGGCGAGCTCCCTAATAGGTGGCCCATTGCTGAAACTATTCGTTATTCGTAATCTTTTCTTCCTTATGGATTTTTTTTGTAACGTTGACCGTGAGCTGTTGGTTGCCAGTATATTCGTGGGATTGTTCTAGATCCACGAATATCAACATTTCGCCAGAAAAAATGCATGACCAATCCTATGGTCCAGATAAAAAGGCCCTTGCCAGAATATAAACCACGGTATGAACGAGCGTTCTGCTCCTGGAAATCAAAATATAACTAAGGTATGAGTGCATGCTCTGTTCCCGAAAATCAACCTTGGCCTAAACCACAGCAGCTTTGCTCTATCAAAATGATTTCGGCTTGTGGATAGCATCACCACACTTTCAAATCAGCATTTCCCATTGTATGTCAATCTAGCTTAGTAATCTGAGTTTGAATGGAAAAATGGCAGAATCTTTGCAAATCTTCACACACCAGGCCATTGAAGACACAAACATAGCTGCCGACACTAGGGGTGGAGGATTCGGACCTCCATGCCTCATTCATCTAATTTGAAGAAGTAGCTACGGCTCTAATTTCAAGAAGCAGCTACAGCCACAAATCAACAGACAACGAAGAAGGCCATTAAATTTTCGACGAAAAATCTCCCTGCCACTAACACGCCAATGGTGCGATATTTGGATGTGCTACTTGGCAATGCTACTCGGCTGAATCGGCTGCAATCGGCAGAGCTTTTGAATCACCCGCCTGCATGTCTTCATACTCATGGCATTTTCAATCGACCTTTTGCATGTTTTCATACTCATGGCAGATTTTTATCGCCATAATGGATCCTGGGCTATTGCCCTAACCAACCCTGAGCTGAATCCAACACTTTGAACTGTCTGAATCATCCTGGACCGGAATCCTGGGTCAGTCCTCTTCCACGACACCAGGGCTCACCAATGCTCACCAGAACCGGGACTATGATTCAGAAGAGCGTGGGCTTCATCTGCCATAGGCCTTGCCGGAACCCTTGCCTGTCTGCCTCGCTGGGATCCGTTGTCGCCTCTGCTGAAAAAAGCAAGGAGGATGTATTCTTATCCTTCTATCCTCAAACCATGCATAGACACCAGCAAAAAAAAAACACATGCTCAGAGCTGATTTTGGAATCCTACATTCACCGGCCAACAAGCAGCTCAAATCAGCTAAAAAATACGCTTCACATACATTTTTCTATACAATACACAGCCGAAATCTTGGCCAAACCATGCCAGAAATACCGCCCGCAAATACCAAACGAAAAAGTTAGAAGCTTCTAGGTGATGCATGATGGCAGACCTCCCTTTGTTGCTTTGCGGGCAGATAAAAACAACACCATCTTCAGAGCACATCCAAAATGTCAAAGTCGGGAATCCTAAACCACCTGGGTGGTGTGCTGATCTTTCTTCCAACAAATTTAAATTCCCATTCCTTCATGGTGAGTAACTTCCAACATTAAGTCCTGTCTAAATTTGTCCAACAGTACTCTCTCTTCCACTCTAGACTTTGGCAAAATAGGTATTCTGGCACCATTTTTATCTTGGTACTGTGTCAATGTAGTTTGATAGCAGTGGCTCAGGCGTATCAACATTATGTCCTCTCTAAATTTGTTCAAGTACAGTACTCTCTCTTCCACTCAGATTTTGGCAAAATCGGCATCCTACCATGACAATATTTATGGCACCATTTTTTTTCTTGGTACTTTGCCAATACAATTTGATAGTAGTGGCTCAAGTGCAAGGCTTCAAATGCTCATTCTTTCTCATAATAGAATTTTGGAACTAGACCTTTCACACAAATGTTATCTTGGAGCATTTTAACACAGGTTTTTGGTGAGTTTAAAGGTTTTGAATCTTTTTGTTAACAGGTTGAGGAGCTCAATTGTACCCACTATTGGAACAATGCTACACAAGTTGGACCTCATTGCAAGCATGCAACTTTTTGGGACTCTGGAAAAGCTTAGTCAACTGAAAGTCATTGGTTTAAGCTAAGACGGGGGATTTTTCAGGATGATCGAATTGGATTTATCAAATGAGGAAGAGATTTGGATTGAGCATCATGTATGTTCTTATTTTTTCAAGGCAAATTCTGTATATAATATGGCTTTCTATAAAGGGGCTTCGCAGATTAAGACTATAGCATGTTATGCAACAAATAGTTGCTACAGTTGGAAATGCCCCCAGCAACATGTATACTAAATGTGGAAGTGTTGAGAGCAGTTGGAGAGCATTTTAATTATGTTTGAACATGCTGCAATCTCATGGAGTACAACATTTGTGTTGTGCTGAGTGGATATGTTCATTAGGTTTTCCAATTGTTTCAAACAATGTTTGATGTGGGTATTTTACCAATTGAATTCTAAATCACTATCCTTAGAGCCTGTCTAATGCAAAAAAACCTAGCTAGAAAGTATCATATCTTCTTGGTAGCTGCATTGTTTAGGGAATACACTTATAAATTCGTGTCGGGAGTGTGGTTGCACAAAATTCAACTATTTGCTCATATTTCACGTGCAAAAATTTGGCTTGTCATTCGAATACAATTTCCTTATGTTGAAGGTGGAGTCAAGGACATTTGGTCACATTATACCTGGAGATTGCAAGAATATTTTATTTAAGTATCAAAAGATCAGCTGTTTTGAAACAAGAGCTAATTGTGTTGAATCAGGAGTGTCATACCCCAACATATTTGCTAAACACCCCAACATATTTGCCATACAAATGCAAGTATGATAACCTTAATTTCAACTTGAAAACATGGATTTTTATAGCACTTAATTTGAACACTTAACTTCAACTTAGACGATTGAATTTTAGGGTGGGTACATGTATTGTTCTTAGGCCTTATAAATCAAGATAACACTTTAACTCAACTTGGATGCATGGATTGTTATTAGGCCTTATGGATCAAGATAACACTTATGAACATATGAATTAGACGTATATGCACAGACAGACAGACAGACAGACAGACGGCAGGCAGGCAGACTTTTTTTATCGTTGAGCCCCCAACAGAACAAAAAGGCCTAAGCCTAAACAAAGCACAGCATGGAGACAAAGCCATGTAACAAAACATGAAAGAAATAACAAAAAAAGCTAACTAATAAGACACTATGCATATCCCAGCCAAGGGTTCTCAGGTCAGTGGTCGCGAATGATAGTCGTGCCCCCTCTGTACACTGCCCATTTGTTCTGCATCCGAGCCTCTCGGACTTTACACAACTCCCCCCGTCGCCTAGTTAAATGTACAGGGGAGAGATCCTTCTGAACAGAGAAACTAGTATTCTTCAAATGGCTGTCGTGCTGGAGCACGTATAATCTGTTCTGAGAGGTGCTGAAGTGTACGACTATGTGATGAGGTCGGTCCAGTCTCTGGGCCCCAATTTGCCGGGCAATGACAATACTAGGATGTTGAATGTGCATGATATCGGTGAAAAAATTTGCAGCTTGTTCAGCATCTGAGCAAGAGTCTGTTTCAGGTAGCCCCATTATGCGCAGATTGAGGCCTCTATCTTGCTCAGGATCAGCTATTGATGATGGGACCTGCTCCCCGTGCTTGTGAAAATCTGTGACTGAACCTGGAGTTATCTGTACATCAGTCATTATGGTATCCTTGCATGAGGCTGGAACTGTCTGAGTACTGGCATCTGTGCTCATGTCCGGCCCTAGATCAGTCTCCGTGCATTTTGGCCTGTCTAGTTCTAGATCCGTTTGTATACTGCTATCTCTGCACTGCGGCCTGGGAGGGGGTGGCGGCTCTATAGGACAATTTGGCAGGGTCTTGGAAGAAAGCGTAATCAATATTTGAAGGAATTGCTGAGCTTCTATCATAACAGTAGGGGCAAACATTGTCTGTTCCAATGCAGGAGATAGCATATCATGTTCTGCTGCTGAGAGATTTGGGCACAGTTTATCTCTAATTTCAAGGAACTACTTTAGAAGATCCCCACTGGGTGTGCTAGAATCTTTACACCGAGCTCGTCTGGTCAATGGCGTAAAACCTTCCAAGCGAGCCTGCCACTTGCTAAGCTGGATTAAGCTGACGTAACCTTCCTGGGCCTAAAGGAATCCTGGTTCAAGTCTAATATGGCAGGCTGGTTTTTGCCGTGGACAAGGGCAGCTATTGAGCTGATAATAGCAAATACCCCAACAATCTAAAATAATAACACAATCCAAACCTGATTCTGGCAGAGGGGCCAAATCAAACCGGCTTGAATTGGGCTGAAGACTTTTGCTGAATCTGCAGGTTGCTATAAAGCAGGCGAATTCATGAATCGCTTGAGGCCGATACGTTGCCCCCTGAGCTGTTGCTGCTGTCGTCGTGATGTACTGCTTCTATGGCTAGATGTGCTGCTTCTATGGCTTGGTGCTATCACCTCGATACTCAAAAGTTGGCGCTGCAGTCGAAACGTGAAGAGCCCATCATGTGCTGGTGCAATTTGGCCGATGCTCCCTGAAGCTGGATGCTAGCCCGCCTGATTCCTAAATCACGGTGATGCTAAACCCTCACAGTTCCGAAATCATGGTGATGGAAAAACCCCCTCCTCCTTCCCGCCTTGATGCTGAACTCGCTCGGGTCTGTATGGACTCCAGGCTTGCTGTTGCTTGATGCTAGCCCCTGAAGGGGCCTAGGCTTAGCGCCTTAGGCTGGGCGGTATAGAGAAGACTAAACTTATATACATATTTTAAATAACATGCTTTATTATGAAGATCTCTTCATAAAAACTTTCTATTGCATTGTTTTTTAGTTAAATATTAACATATACATATGGGGGTATTGCACTACATAAATAAACTACAGGCACATTTGAAAAGGCATTAACAAAGCTAAAACCAATCACATTAATCTACTATTCAAGTTCAAAACTTGCACATATGGGTTTTGCTCGTTGTAAAGTTTTATACATTCTCAACCATATCTACACATATATAATGCAGTTTCATATTTTCATTTTCTGTTTTTGTCACACTGCAATTTTTCTGCGCCGCAATCTACTTTAATATTTTCTTGCCACGTCTTTTTCTTGGGACGATCTGATGGACGCCTGGCAGGGGCCTCGTCCTGACAAGAGATGATCCTGCAAACTATGCCGACGGCAATGCATAGCCTCCTCCACCAACAATCCGGTGGTTTCTGTGCCCTGTTCGGTATTTTGCTTCTGGCAACGGCTATGAAACTCCATCGAGGAAGGTAGGAAGCAGAACAGTATGGGCTGAAGGTCCCTGGCGTCTCGGCAAGCTATGCTCTGGCACTCCGTCGCCACAGCCCAAGCCAATCATCTAGCTAGGACTTCTGCCTTGCGCCTTACAGGGGCAATAATCCAACTCCTCTATGCACAAATTTTCGACCAAATTATTGGTGCGAGTTTTTTGTTTTATCAAAGCTCGGGCAATTCGTGGCAAATTTTGGGGAGCAACAGGAACCAAAAAAATCTGCCTTTCAGATCTCCAGGCCACCATATATACACAAATGAGCACAATATTGCTCGCCTTAGCAGGCTCCCCATCAGCAGCTGGACTTGCCCATGCCATCCACCAATTGCTACCTATCTGTAAGAGTTCAAATGTTGTCTATGAAAGAAGAATCAGGGGTATCAATGCACCTGGGATGTCTTACAGGCTGAATCACGGGCATGGGTTAGGCTTGGCGGATTATTCTTCATTTCCAATTCCGCGCTCCATGCAGATCTCTGGCCCGCCCCCATTCTCCGTCCCACTTTGGGCTGCAGGGATTTGAATCGGGCCTCGCCGGACTCAATTTCAATTCTTCTGCGCTCAATCATGCTCATGCTTCCGTTTATGATCCGTCCTCTACTCTCCCTTCCTCGGCCAATTTCTTTGCATCCACCCCTCCTCCCCCCTCCCCCGCCTCTTTCCGAAGTCCCCGGCCGCTATGGCGCCATGAATTTGAACGGATTAGGTTGCCCTCGGCCTCGAGCGGGACTCCAAATGGAAATTGCACCACAAATTGGCCTCCAATATGGTCGATTCCGACCGCTCTCGTGATCACTCCATGGTTCTTCGTGGATTGCAACTTAACAATGTAGCGGGGCTTGATCCTAAATCCAAATCAAAATGCTTGGCCTTGCTTAATTCGAAGGGATGAATAATGGAGGACATGGGGTTTCGATTGGCGTGCTCCTTCAAGACGACGGATTTATGGAAACCAAAGGCAGATTCGTCGGTTATTGGCCTCCACATTCATTGCCTCAAATTGATCTTCCGGTTTATTCCTCGAGGGTCGCCCATCAGATTCTGGACGTTAAACCTCCCACGGCTGCGGACTGATCCCCGATTTTTACTCTCGAAGAAGCCGCCGCCTCCATCTAACCCCAATTCCTCGAACATACTTGGCATATTTTGTCTTTGATTTTTTTCTCGATCCGATAGACTCGCCCCGATTTCCATGCATGAACCCGCATCAATCCGACGCTATGGCGGAGCAGGCGTAGGCTATGGCGAAAGCGAGTTGAGTGGCGGAGCGAGAAGCGGCGATTCGAAAATCATACTAGGCGATTTAGCTCAGGGAGATTATAAAACCCTTTTTGTTTCCTGTTTTTGTTCTGCTTGTGGCAACAGAGTTGAGCCGAATGGGACCAGAAGATTTGGATAGGTTTTCCTCTCTTAGTTTTGGCACACCCAATCGGATCCAGCCAAGTGCAGCCCTGGGTTCAGTAGGCTAGACTCATAACTTTCTATCATCTATGCCTCGTACCACCATGCGTCCTGTTGCCAGAGCCGTCACCTCAGCATGAAGATTCCCAAATCAATTTGGCTTTCGTTGTTGTGTCACATTATGCACAAGGAGAGGTTTTGCTGGCCTACCCAATCCAGTCCTTCCAAGTGGCAATGGTCCCATACCCTTTTTTTTTAAGTTTTTATTGCAATGCTAATTAACTTACTAAACACTAGCAATTAAATTAGCCATTAAAAGACATTCCCTTTTGCATTTTCGTCTGGTTGCCCTGTTTTTATAGTGTGCTTCAAGCATAAAGCGGCGTGCCCTCTAAGAGTATTAGAAGTATGTTAGATTAGAAAAATGTTAGATATTTCTTGAACATTTTGGTTCTAAGTCAATCAAACCAATAAGCATAACCAAATTTTTTTAAACCAACAACAGGAAGCCCCTTGAAGGCATGTATAAAAATATGAGAGTGATGAATTAAATTGCAAAAGCTTTATTGCAAATATTCCTCTTTACTGAATGACTTTTTTTAAGCACAGAGAAGCCGGGGAAGAGAAATGTTCGCGGCGGCCTTGGCCGCCGCGATAAATTTCTTGTATACATAACGTTATCAACGATGCAAGCACATGTACACTACATCATCAAATGATACAATACACATGGCATGCCCACCAAATATGGGCAATTTTCTATGCTAACTATAAAGTCATTCAAACGTCTAAAACCGTCATCACATAGAGCGCCATCAGACTGAATTTAAATCATCACAAAGGAAGCAAAACCGAACAGTTCACAAAAAGAAGCAAAACCGACCGCTTATGATGCAAAACTAGAATAATTCAATGTTAAAAAGAACAATCTCGAAGAGACGCAAAACCTACCTCCATGATGCACACTAATTTTTGCATTCTTATATTTCTAGCATTTATTATTCTTATAGTTAATGAAGCCCAAAGGTTTTAACAGCCCTTAACCACACTAGTTTTTGATCCTATATTTTTAGCATTTATTATTCTTATAGTTAATGAAGCCCAAAGGTTTCAGCCTTTAAGCACAGCTTAAACTTAGAACTACTAAAGTACATGACAACCAATGAGGTTTTCTTATGGATTTGCCTAATTATATCATTTTTATGGCAAGGAATTTGAGCTGAACAAGTTTTTCTTCATATAGATTACCAACTTATGCCCAGCAACGCCGAGCATTGTTACTAGTCATATATTATGATCCAACATACATAGGCAAAACAAACCTTAAGCCATTAATGCAGGAGCTCATTACATACAAAGGAGAACAAAAAAGGCCTAGTAGCCAGAACCTGGGGCAGAACTAGCATCAGGAGATGAAGGAGAGGAGCCACTAGAAGGGCTACCACCACCATAGCCACCACCACCAGATGAAGGGGAGGAACCACTAGAAGGGCTACCACCACCATAGACACCTCCACCAGAGGAAGGGGTGCTAGGGACGCCACTAGAATCAGGAGATCCTCCAGAACTGCCAGGGGATCCGCAAACATTGGGGGATCCGCCAGAAGAGGGGGATCCACCAGCGTTAGGGGATCCTGAAGAACTACCGGGGGATCCGCCTCCAGAAGAGGGGGATCCACCAGCATCGGGGGATCCTCCAGAACTACAGGGGGATCCGCCTCCAGAAGAGGGGGATCCACCAGCATCAGGGGATCCTCCAGAACTGCCAGGGGATCCTCCAGAAGAGGGGGAACCACTACCAAGGGGGGATCCTCCAGAACTAGGGGATCCGTGTCCAGAACCATGGGATCCTCCAGAACCATGGGATCCATGTGACCCCCCAGAAGTGGGCGATCCAGAACCAGAGCCGGGAGTTTGGAACACTGGAGAACTCCCAGAACTGGGCGATCCCCCGGAACTTGGAGACCCGCTAGAATCCGAGCCACCGGGGCTTCCAGAGCTAGAACCACAGCTCCCACCGGAAGAGACCGGTCCAGAGCCAGAATCCTGGGGCGGGCTACCGCCGGTCGGAGCTCCATGTGCACCGCCGTAAGCCGGTGGAGCCCCGGAGCCTGAACCGGAACCATGGTGGCCGGAACTGCCAGAACTTGGGCTGCCATAGCCAGAGCTTGGGCTACCGGAACTTGGACTTGGGCTGCCGGAACTTGGGCTGCTGCCGGAACTAGGCGTTGGGCTGCTGCCGGAGCTGGGCGTTGGGCTGCCATAGCCGGAGCTCGGGCTGCCGGAACTGGGCGTCTGGCTGCCGGAGCCGGAGCTTGGAGTTGCATCTCCTCCGCTGCCTCCATAGTAGCTGAACTGGGGCCCGAGCTTCAAATCCCTCGCATATGCTACATTTCCAATACACAGCATTGCCAACAGCAATACGCCGGAATGCTTCGGAATCGCCATCGCTGCTTTGAACCCAAGCTCGCCCCTGCCTTCCCTTTTGTAGACCCGATCGAAGCTTCTCCGTCTATGCTTCAGCTCTGTTCACGAGATTCGACAGCATGGCTCTTCGTTTAATGCCTGCCCCGCGGCCCGCCCCTTCAATGTCCTGCCCATAATACAACATGCTTCCTCTATACAGATGGAAGAGATTTAGCATCACAGCAGATCCCCTGGCTTCAGATTGTTTATGAGGCGTCCTACAGCACAGTGTTTTTCAAGCTTCTTTCGCTTTCCCGGCAGCGGCTCTTAATTCGTTCTGACGTATATTTCTCGGCATCATATAGAGTTATAGGCTTCCTCGATCATCCAAAATCTTTATTGTATAGGCTCAGGCTGTAAGAGTTTTATTAACTTGGTGTACAAGAATACGTTGAGGGTTTTAGCTGGACGGTAACATTGCCAACCATGTCTTGAGCCCCGTATATATCGGAACATGTTATAGCCACCGGCATATCCGTGGTATATTCGTGTTTTTGACATATTATAGCCCTGCCAAAAACACGGTGTTTTTGTGGACTCAACGGATTTTTTGCCATTTAAGGCTAGCTATAACATGCCCACGTCTGACATTTACCGATGGACCATGTCTCACTCTAATGATCCAAGTACACCACTAGTCAAGAGGAGGAGTTTATTGTCGTACCACTTTGGTCCAACTATATGCCATTTTCTTTTAAGTTTTATCCGATTGATCTATCTTCCCTTATAGAATACAAGAAATTTATCGCGGCGGCCTTGCGGCCGCCGCGAACATTTCTCTTCTCCAACTCGCTGCAAAAGTAGTTTTGTGCTAAGTCGAATAGAACTCAATTCTGGACATCCTTGAGACGCAAAAGAACATGAAGGAAACCAAGTGCCTAGTTCCATTCAGACGAGTCATGCCCTATATGTCATCTCTGAAATTTCTTCCAAGATTCCCTTAGATTCTATGCAAATTCTCTTCATATTCTATTAGATTCCTTCAAAATCCCTAACATTTCAAAAGATAGGTTCTACTTGGAATTTGAGCTTGATTCACTAGCCATCATAGTTAATTATCCCTTTTTATCTTTATCTTATTTAGTTTGTAATACACATATTTATCTCGCGTCTTGAAATACATATGCAATGCACTCTTATAAAGAAAAATCTATACGTATTTTAAAGTTCATAGATAATTTGGAATGTTTAGTTTTGTTACAGATTATATTGCTTACAGGAAACACGTCGCACTATTGCAAATGCCCAAAACCTTGAGTTCCTCAGTTATATCTTTGAACTTGACATTTAATGAGAAGCTTGGCATGACTTGAAGCAAGCAGTGTGAAACATGGTGGACATTAAAAGTACCCCAATAGCTGCAGCAAGTTCTGTGCCAGAGCTTTTGTAACTGGGTGCATGTGCATAAATGACTCAGTACATTTTTAGACTAAGAATGATGCTGCAAAATATAATAGTTTATATATATGTATTTGATACAAATAGATTACAGTGTATACAAATTTGCAAATAATTAGATTACATATCATCTACATACTGATGGGCGGTTCAACAAAGTTAGCTCCAAAAGATAAACAGTTCTCCCATTAGTTCTCCCATTGAGTTTCCCTCTCATCAGCTTTAGCTCGTAGTATATCTTCCATTGCATACAAAAATACTGCACATTCTCATTTGAAATTCTATATCGTTGCCCATTAGATACAATAGTAGCATCTCAAGACTTTACTCAAACACTGGACTAAGTTGGTAAACGGAAATGGCAAGGTCCAAAATATATCTCAAATAAGAAAGCAAAATCCATACTCGATCTACTTGGCAATGGAAATAAAACTTGTAACTCTTTAAGGTTGTTCAAAGCTTTTGCTAAGAGCCTAAAGTAATTTTTTTGCAGATGAGGTAGTTGTTGTGCAGGAACACAAGGCTAAGTAATGTGCACCCTCGATTGCCCATCCCACATGAAGACCAAATCCCATATGGATTCTATAACCTGCAGAGAACTCCAAAATTTCAAATACATTGTGAAATACTAAATCAATTTTTCCTTTTCTTTTAGGGCAAAAATACGTATTTTTAATATGTCTGTCTGTTCCATACTCCCGTAAGAGTAAATTCCAAGTTTTATTCGTAATTGTAATGTACCTGGCATCCTTTGTTGAATAGCCGGATGCATAGCAAACTCTGTTAGAACATCAGATGTTTCTAAGGCGTGAATAACATCAAGAAAGGATTTTAAAGCACGGTCTGCAAAAGACGATCCTTTTGCCTAAAGGACAATCCATGACAATTGGGTAAGTTTCTATTCTTTTCATTCATGTTAAGATAAAACCATAGGAAGTTCAGTTTTATGGCATCTATCAGTCACCTGTGCTCCATCAGATATTGTTTTCTTCCACATAATCAGAAAAGCATCACCAATGTTCTTGTTTGGAAATCCATTATGCATAGCTACTTTGTTGTGAACGACGTCAGCAATCTTATTTACAAACATCATCACGTCTTCTTGAAGACACCCGGTAGCATCTGTGAAGTTTCGAATATGACAGAAACCAAAGCAGGCTCTGATCTTCTTACCAGGTACCATTGCTGTGGTTACATTTATATTTATGGTTATGGAGGGTAGCAAATTTTATGCATAGAAAACACGTTTTACTACCATCAATACCATAGGAAATGTGTCATACTTACGATTGAATTCTGTCCCTTTGAGATTGACTGAAAGAATGTCCATTCCTGCATCTCCAAGTGCCACTTTGCTCAAGCTAGCAATTTTGACACGTGCACCCTCTAGCACCCCAGTCTCCATCATCTAAAAATGTAATGGCAGGTCAAATGGTTGCTCAAGCCACTAATCCCTAAAGAAATTTTGCTTGCTAACCCTCTAAAACATAGTGTACAACATAATGCTTACTTCCCCTGTACGACCAACTCTATATTGCTGGGGAACGAACTTTGATTTTGAATAAAAAGAAGTAGGGTTATTAGCCAGCTCCTGGATGAACTGGACCATACGTTCAATTGGCTGCAGGCACCATAAATTAGGTATTAATTACATAAAATATAGGTCGAACCACAGCACTACATTACATGGAAGATATGAGGTTATGGTTAGCACATGGTAAGTTTGCTTAAGTCAAAAGTTATAAAAGCGTTGCAGAACTTGATCGACATTCAATACATTTTTAATAAGGTAAGGAGATTCCTCGTTTCAAAGATGCTGTATCATGGTACAAAGATGCAATATTAAGTACTGGGTCCTACAGAAGTAATTCTCGTGAGTTTTCGCAGAGAGGCAGCATGGCATATACAAATGATGCATCTCCATTGTCCATAGATTAAATAGCTGGATGCTTTAAAAGATTACACAGTTCTACGTTTGATGTTGGATGGTTCTTTTGAAGTGGAAAAGGGCTTCCTTGCTCTTCCCGGTTCCATGAAGTTAGGAGTTGCAGATATTACCCATGCTGCTTCAGAAGCTTGATCCAGTTGTATGCGCTTTCTATACAGCCACTTGTTATTCTCTTTAACAAATTGGCTCTTCTCTATTAAATATTTTCTCTCCCCTCTGCTACCCTTCGCTATGGAATAGCTCGCTCTGAAGGAAATATATGCCTGCAATTTACACAGTTTTTTGTCTCAAGCTGCATAAATATGGGAAAAGTCACAGTTTCAGTTAGTTTACCTCCTCACTCGAACTTGTTTCTGTTTCTAAAATTTCCAGCCTCAAAAATCTTAAGGCCTTGCAAGTTGCCCTCACATCCCCTGCTAGTTTTTTCTCATCCCCATCTGACACACACATCCATGTCATAACTGGTTAGAACCAAAAACTGAGAGAAGTTTGTTTACCTTGCATAGAGTAATTCAAAAATACAGAACTGGACGATCTTATGCCATTGGAAGCAACCATATAACTCTATGTAACACAAGGATAAGCTCAACAGGCTAGAAGAGCATGTGGTTGGTCCTGTCAACAGTATTCTGAAAAAACAGAAGGATTGTGTGGCACACACAGGCCATGAACCATACTGACCAGGAATACGGATAGTACTATCATTTCTATGTACTCTCAAGTCTGTCCAAATATCACCACACAGATGCAAAGCATGTCTTTACCTTTTGAAGCAGCCCAAAGGCATAAGCGAAACCGGACTAATGGAAGTAACATCTTCAACCTAACAACTGTGATATTTTCGGCCTTCTTTTCTCCAATAAGCCTGGCTACTTCTTCCCAGCCATAAGTTCTTTCCACATCAAGACCCGCTTCAAAAACCCTCTCATCAGATGTAACCAAAAGATCGAAATGCTGCACAAAATCACTCGTTAAACTGGGTGAAAACTTTGACCTGTATTGCCAAGACTAAAACAAAACAATTAACATGAAGAAAACAACAAACTTTTAGTGCAACAAACTGTACGAATTTGTGTAACCTTTTCAATAAGATCATAGAAGAAAAGCACAGAGAAAGATAAACTTACCCATGAAAAAACTTCATCTACTAAGAACTGTAGCTAGATCTGCAACAAATCAGGGAAGCTGGTAAGGAAAATCAGGGAAGTTAAGCTTAGCATTGAGGCCTCTGAGGCAGAGGGAGGCAGCATCATGGGCGCGGGCAGCCATCTCTGGAGTAGAAAAGAACCGAGCCAAATGCGTCTTTTCTTCTTGGGCTCCCGAATTTCTGAAACCCACTTGCCCCAGCTCCGGCGCCGGATGCCTCTGTATTTCTGATCCTCGTAGCCATAGCTTCGCCCTTCTAATCCCCCCATTGCACAAACGCCAAACCACCAGAGGAAGAGAGGAAGAGCGCAGATGCCGCAGTGTCGACGCCATAGCCAGTTCTTTTTCCCCAACCATTTTCTCTGGCATTTTTTTTTGCTTCCCTATTTTTTCCCTCCGGAAATACGTGGCAGGAATCAACCGAATATGCCAAAGGCATCTTGCCCCTAATAATTATATATGTTAAGAAATATTACTATGGCTTCTATCAATACAGAACTTAACTACATAATCTCCAAAGTGGAAGAACTATTAGAAGGCCACTCTCGAAGGGCGGTCCTAAACGTAATTTGGTCACGACTTCCTCAACGTCTTCCTCAATCTTAGAGCAAAGTATGAACATGAGAGTGCTTTACAAATGAGGCTCATGTTGGGTGGCATGTGCAACTCCTCCTTACTCTTCTGCTTCATCGTTGAAGTTGCATTAGGATAGTGAAAGAATGTGGCACAAAGGTGAGATTGATCAACTTATTCAATATCAGGGCTAAATCAAACCCAGTAAAGGCTCCTTAAAGAGATCCCTTCCCCCTCTAACAGATTAGTTCAATATCTTTATCCATGTAGCAGCAGTACTACGTGCGTCGAGCATAGCTTTGCCAACAAATTCTTCGGCAATTATGGGAATAGTGTCTGGCAATTATGTAAACCCAAATACATCTAAATATGCCATCCTTAAAAACCATAAAATACCAGTTTGTAAGGATTATCAGACAATACAACAATTATTTCTAATTGTATACACATGCATGAAGCCCCAAAGACATGCATTTAGCATGAGAATTAGCATCAACGCATTGAACATGATAGTTAATTGTTGAAAGCCACATACAAACAAGCTAAATGTGAATTTGTAATCCACCAAATTGTTAAACGCCACTATACAAACAAGCTAAATGTGAATTTGTTGCAATCCACCATCTACATATTGAACATGATAGTTAATTCTAAAAGCCACATCCAAACGAACTAAATGTGGATTTGTTGCAATCCATTATGTACGTATAGAATAGAATAGAATAATTTTTATCGTCCACGGAATAACAATATTAATGCCATACGCTATACATGATATTATTGCTACTGCAATGCTATACATAACTAGGGTTTACACACTAGACCATTTAACCTTGGGGCATGCTCCTTGGCTATACGCCACATCGTGCTATTTGTAACAAATAATGATATATAATATAGCTAAACATCACACACATGGGACGGACTCACACCTCCACTATAAAGAATTACAAAGCATCGTATGGGGATCTATAAAAGAATACTGAAAGCTTAGAACACACACACACACACACCCCAAATCACATGTTACTAACTGATACATGAGGGCACTCATACCTCACACACATACAATCAATACTAGGGTTCAACACATCACACATGTTAGTCCAACAGGTACGTGTGTGTATTGTTGGGAAATGGGCTGCATGCGCATTGCCAAAACAGCCAAATTACCCATGGGAGATTCTTAAGTTCGCCAAAGAGGATACAAGTACAATTCAAAATTTTGACACCTTCATCTTAAGGCCTTCAAGATTATAAATTTATTTCCTTTGACGATTGAGGCAAGGGGTCCTTTTAATAAAAGAAAACATCTAGGGAAAACTCACAAGGCAAGAGGGGATTCGTACATCCACCTTGCATGTTTCAAATTTGAAAAAAAAAATAAATAAATAAGAGGAGGAAACCTAACCTTAATATCCACCTCACAAGGCAACGTTGGGGAAACGTCTTCCGGCTATCAAAAAATTTCTTGTACTTTTCTCGGCCAATCGAAATTTATAGCTTTGAACTTGTGTTGTTTAAATTACATTTGACGTTAACTCAAAATATTTATTCAACTCTAATGTTTAGCAGGGTTGCCTAACCCCCCTTGCCCGATTTCCTGCATTCCTAGCTATGCCACGTGTCGTGCCACGTCAGCCAAAAAAACTCTTGTCCATTTAATCTTTTATTTTCTGCATCAACGGTTCTGAAAATTCTAAAAATTCCGTAATTTCCATCCCACTCCTTCTGTCGGCTTCCCTCTCTTCACAGCTGCATCTGGCATAGGCGATTAGCTCTGCTTTGTGCCGCGGATGCTCAACGCTTGGAAGATGACCAACGCGACCCAGCTAAACGGGCAGATAAGAAGCTTGTTGTGAGAGTGAATAATTTTGCAAACGTCCAGTTTCTTGAGCGTGTTGCACCCCGGGATCGTTAATGGCTGAGGGCAATCGTTTGTTTGGTAAGAATGACTAAAAGGGTGCCATCGATGCCTATACCAAATGCATTGATGCAGGGCATATCAGAATCCAAAGAACTTGTCATGCAATCATTTTCTAATATGTCGAGGGCACGGATGAAGTTGCATAACTATGTAAGGGCCCTTGCGGATGCTTTGTCATGCTCTAAAGTTTGATGCTACCCATGTGAAAAGCCTCTTTAGGAAAGCTTGGTCTTTATATGCCTTGCGGGGAATATAACAAAGCCAGAGAGCACACTTGAGCATGCTGCGTGATAAGGCTCCCTGATGCTAAAAGATGCTAAAAGAAATGATGCACAAATCGTCGTTTCTATAAACCAAAGCACTATGGGGGTTTAATGAGTTAGCCGATTATTTTGCGTAAGAACACAACACAGTGACGCACCAAATGTAGCAATTATATAGGGCATGTTTCTATATCTGTGCTTGTAAGGATGGGAATGGCCTTACATTATTTGCTACAAGAAATATGAAGGTTGGAAAATTGCTATTGGTAAACAATCCTTTGGCCATTGGCGTGGTGTATTAAAGGCCTACTCGTTCTTTTCTTGGCTTTCCGCGACTCTTTGCCCCACTCAAAGCATGACCTTGGTGATGAGGTTGTTCTGTATACAATAATTATTCCAGGGCTTTGGACCAGATCACTTACTTAGATAGTGCATGGGTGATCTTTTAACCTATGAAGGTTTAAATATTCAATGCATTCTTAGGGTGATGAACTCTTTAGGCTATTGTTTTAGGTTGGTGAGAGAGCTCTTTGCTTAGGGAATATTACGCACCATGTATAGAAAGAGTGAAGAAGTCAGCGGCGTACAAAAAAGTGCTTCTTGACCTTAACTTTTTAATAATCTCGTTTGCGGCCACCGGTTAATAGGCTTCGGGACGGACTTACCATTGCCATCTTTTGGGAAGTCATTTTGCAACTCGGTGTTTATTTTACGGTGGAAGACTATGGCAATTCTTGGGTCCATCGATGGTTACATTGCGGTTGGGGATCTGATAAAATTCACTATATGCATCATGAATTTAGTGCCCCAATGAGTTTTGCGACTCCATATGCTCACCGGGCTGAAATTCTATTGCTTGGCATCCCATCCTTTGTTGGCCCCCGCTTTTGTTCCTGGACATATGATCACCTTAAGGGTGTGGAATATTTTTTTACGAAGTGTTCGGGCACTTGACACGCATAGTGGGTGAGTTTGAAGGAGTTTCTGTCATTATTTACTTTACTAAAAAAAAAAAGTTAAGTTCCTAAATTTTTATGAAATCGCACTTCGGATATGATTTTCTTTGGAGTCCAACAAAACTTATCCTTGTATGGTGGACGAGTATCACGATTATCATCACTTTGTTGGCGAGAAAAGTCAAAGCAATTTTGCTTCCGTGTTCACCCTCAGGTGACTTTATCTATGGAACCGATAAGGTTTATTTCCATACTTTCTTTTGGAAGTTGCTCAGTCCCTAGATATTATGATCTTGACATACTTGTTTGTTATCAAATGCTTCGAACTATTCTGATATTTGGCTTGTAATGTTCGGGGTTATCGATATCGAGAAAAAGTCTTACGAAGGTAAGATGGCATATTTCACTACACATATTGTAGGTTTTGATCTAATACAATGGTTCTCTGCGGGGCACAACAAATGAAATTGGAGAAATTTTATAATCGACAAAAAGTTCTCGTGAAATTATTTGCTTTACGAAGCGAGTTCATTGTTCCGTTTAGGTGGGATTCCAATCCAAGAGTCTAACTCTAAAGTCATCTAGCATTCCCAACATTGTATTATTAGGTCATGCCTATATGAGGTTTTTCTTAAGCACAAAATACTTGTTAAATATGAATCGGTGATGTCAAAACAATTATTTTAATCGGGTTCTGAGAGTTGTTGGCGATAAAAAGCGAAAAATAGGTGCTTGGATTTGACAATGGTCTTTTATTGAGATCCCTTGATACTGAGCCGTCGAATTTGGAACACTGCCCATTTTGAGAAAGCCCTGAATCATTGGTTGAGTCCACAGTCCTCATCTGGACTGCAAATGCTTTGAATTTCAATCTGAGTTGTTTAGGTGCCAATCTGGGTGTCATATTGCAGTCTTCAGTCTCCAAGGAGTGCATATTTTTACCAATTAGGAGTTGTGCCCTGCGTTGCTGTTATAAGCAATGATTTATGTGCTCTTTGAGAAGCAAAAGTATCATAGCTCACTTGATAAAATTTAATGAAGTTTAAGACTTGAAGTTTGATATGTATGAGACGTTTCCTTGCTTGACCCATCCTCTTTGCGTCTTCTGTTGGAACATGTCCAACTACTCTATCATAGAGAAGCGGATGCTTATACTTAATTCAAAGAACTATTTTGTAGCTACCAAATTTATAAGCACCTTTTTGTCTAGAAAGAACTCTTTTAGATATAATATGTTTGTATGAACTTGTACAAAAAAAAGCTGCCAAGTAATGAGTTGGGCAATAAAGTGTTCTTGCTTAAGCCCAAGTATGCATGCTAGGAGATTAAGTGAGTTAGTTTAGGGTATTCGTTAGATGCCTAATATGACATAACAAGTTGAAGGTGCACATGCACATAACGGCACCTCACATGGGCTGACCGGATAATTTTTGCAATGTGCAGCATGCTCGTAAGTTATTGGCTATCATGCTGGACTAAAGTTCACATATGCAAAAAGGTTGGGAATTTCATTGAACCATTTTCATCTTTTGTCGATAGAATTTGCAAGAGAATGGAGTGACACCTTTCATTGAGATAACGGAACATATAACACAAGAAGCATTCATGTTGTCCAAAAGCTTGACTCTGCTGTGCCCAATATGAATCTGTACATGCTCCAATAGAGTATCTAGAATTTCATAACATACTCTTCAAACCAACTATTCCAGTCTTGTTTCTCTGACATCACCAAACGATTACATGCTACTAACAATGGTGCTCCAGAGAGTTTAGCATTTTCTTTAAAGGGAAATTTACCAAAATAACCCTAATTGTTGACTTAATTCCCCAAAAGCCCTTCGTATTTGTGAAATTCCCAAAATGCCCTTAATTCTTAAGTATTTTCCCAAATAGCCCCTTGTAATTTAAAAATCACCAAAAGCTAGAGATAAACCTATAATTCTAATACTAGAAATGGATCAAAGACAACTAACTTAATGCTTTTACAAGAATCATATTGAAGGAGAAGCTTTGTGGGCACCTTGTGGAGAAGCTACTTTATACCTATCCAGGTTACTTGTGGAGCTCATTTTGCTATTTATATGCTGTCTATCCTCTAAATATTGAATTTCTTGAAAATAATGAATTGCTACCTCCTGCAACATGTCATCATGTCATCCTCCTGGCAGGCCTAAAAGCAAACGGGATATGACAGAAGACGGGGATAGAGAAAAGCGTGTGTACAAGTGCACACGTTGTGGTAATGCCGAGCATAATGAAAGCAGTTGCAGAATTCTATTTAACATTCTGTTGCATATTTTTGTCATAATGATTTTTAAAATTTATTTTCCAAATTATTGTCACCTGCAAAGAAACACTTCCTCTTAGAAAATGATCCTCTATTGTGAATACGTGCTTTTTGATGATTTTTAAAATACAAAGGGCTATTTGGGAAAATACTTAAAGAATGAAGGGCATTTTGAGAATTTAAAAAAAAAAAAAGGTTTTTTGGGAATTAAGTCAACAATTAAGGTTATTTTGGTAAATTTCCCTTCTTTGTACGTTAGAAGAGACCCACTTAAATTGTTTGTGAGTCACCCCCATATTATTGAAGCTCAGACCACATAGGTTAGATGGAATTGTTTGTATCACTGAACATATTCCAGGGAATATCCAGTGATTCCATAAGCTTAAGATTCCCAAATGGGTGAGGTATTTCTCTGCTGAAGTTTTTAGGGGACAAGTTCAATTGCCTAAGTACTACAAGCTTACTCAACTACCAAGGAATGGATGCATTAAAATTATTGTTGGCCTGATGAGAAACACCCTTCCAGTTAATAGTGATCTCAGAAAATAACTGAAACTTAGAATTAATGATTCAATAAAGTCTTAACAGATCTCCCGGCAAGCTGCCTGTAAGTTTATTCTTTGATAGATCTTATGAAGTCAGGTGGCATTTCTCTGTTGAGGTGGTTGACATAGTCCCAACTAATGGAGAGTACAACCCAAGAGATATTCTCCCTTTGCTTGTATTTTTGTGATATTTCTCCTATTTAAAATTAGGTATGCCACTTATCATGTCGTGATACTTGTTACATTCGTTTGGAAAACCAACGCGAACCCGACTGCCTAGCCTTCTTCCCAACCCGGCAGTTCTGCTAGTTTTTTTTTTAAAACTCAAATGCTTTTTCAATGAGATATTTTTAGGTATGCATTTTTGTGAGCCTATTGGGCTATGCACTTCTTATGTAGCAGTTCGTTTAGTGATGACTATTGGAATGGTTCCATAGGCATAAAGTTAGTTCAGTTCTGTAGCTTATGTATTCCTATTACCAAAATGTTCATTAGAGGTATATTACTAAGTTAAAGATGCTTCATCTGCTTCTCTTATTCCAAGCAAACTTGAGGTTGCTCATATATTCTAACATCTATGCTGACCAAACTTGAGGTTCCAACTTCATGGCTAAATTTAATTGATTCTGATTTCCAGAAAGCTTCCACTTTTGCTGTTATAGAAGATTAAGTGTGGAATTGGCGCTCTCGAAAAGCATGTGGATCTATGTATCAATCTTGTTAATTTGGGATTTTCAGGTATGGTGGAAAATATTTTTGGAATTTTTTTTTAATTGATTTCCTAAGATTTTGATTATTCTGACTGCTGGAAAAACTTCACGATTCTCTCAAAATCATAGAACTTTTTCCATATGATTTTGTGCTCTCTGATTTTCACCTTATCCAAGTCGGGAAGTCGGGATGGCTCGCCACATGCCACACAGATAGATAGATAGATAGATAGATAGATAGATAGATAGATAGATAGATAGATAGATAGATAGATAGATAGATAGATAGATAGATAGATAGATAGATAGATAGATAGATAGATAGATAGATAGATAGATAGATAGATAGATAGATAGATAGATCGGTGAAACGTAACCCGAAGATCTCAGAAGTGGCGGCTTAAAACCTTCGAGATTTGCAAGCCGATTTCGCCGACATCCATGTTATGCCAGCCCAATTTTTGGTGGATGAACAACGACTATGGCCTTTGTTCTCAAATTCCAGATATGGCCTTCGTCTCTGGCAAGCGGGAAGTTTTGATACTCCTAAAATGTTTGGGAGGCTCAAAAATTATTCGATGGGTCTGTATAAAAGCAAGTTGTCCATGCCATAGAGAGGTCTTTGGAATCTTATATCCTTTTCTCACAAGATAGTTTGGCATCTATAGCATCTGGAGAGTTCTTGAACAGACAAAATAACAAAGGCCTCCAGAGCTCTTTGTCTTTCTATCTATTTGACTCTATATTTCTTCTCTATCTACTAATATTAGGTATTGTCTGCATCCACATTAATCTGTTTAAGGTCCAAAACTTAGCTCAACTTCTTTGGTTCTTTTGTTGGTTGCAAACATGGTTGGGATGTTGAGAGGATAAGATTTAGAGCTTCATTCAGGCTGATGCTAAAGCAGAGATTTATGGCCATGGCTGCCGAGGTGGTTGTTGCATGCCTGTTCTAATGAGCCTATTCTGATGAGCTTAAGTTGGTTGATTGGCGATTATTTGAATGCTCTCATTTGTTCATATTCAGGGTTAAGTCCAATTTCGAAGATGCAGGGTTATGAATCTGTACGCACACGTGCTAATTTGGCATTTTCTGGGAGCTTGGAGCAACAATTCGTTAATGAATCAGTATGCATGCATGCTAATTTGGCACTTTTTGGGAGCTTGCAACAACAATTCATTGATGCAAAGGGCTACATTGACGGGAGTTTCCATCTTTCTTAGGAAGGCTGAGGCATTCATATTTGCAAAAAAATGAATCACCACTCCAGGTTTGTGAGATACTGACTTTCTTGCAATTATCTACTTAGGCCTTCACTTTGTTCTCTATCTCCAATTCATTTATTATAGTTGAATCTTATAGAACTATAGTTGAATACGACAGTGCAGTGTAGGCAAAGGAAAATAGAATGGGAAAGAACATTGCAGAATGGAAAAGAACAGTACAGGTTGAGGACCTAATTGAGACCACCGAGGAGGGATGTTGGATGCATGTCATACTTCTTTCTTGATTTGAAACAATTCAAAGCAATCTCTAAGTTCATGCCAGTGTATAAAATTTTGGATTTCATGACATTCTCATCGTTGATAACTATGAATTTGCCATATCCGCTGAGATGACTTGCTGCTGTTGTTGTATGCATGTAATCTAGACCCTCATATAGGCAATTTATTCAAACGATGCATATATTTTCTAGATGCTAACACAGGTGGTGTGGTTTTTAACTATTTGATAATATATAAATAACATGTTCTTGGATGGACCACCTGCCTCTTCCTCCTGTACTACCGGACAAGATTGGAATAATTTTCCTATGTAGATATTTCAGGATTAATTTAGCATGTTGTAAACACATTAGATGTTTTGAAAGTGCTAAGTAATGACTTTAAAGGACAATCATGCTTTAGGCATCAAGTTGGATTAACTATCAAGTTTTGCACTAGTATAAAGATGCAGGTTTTGCCATTCATTTTCCATATTATGTTTGATTTTTTAGCTATTGTAGGGTTTGACATAATAGGTATGCATTATAGAAGAAGAGGATGAAGGACTTGCATGGGATATTCTTGGCAAATCCTAATTATAGGCGACACTAATGTTGGAGATAGATGAGGCACTCCTTGGAGATTCATAATACATTATCTATGAATATGGAAACTTGAGACAACATAATCAACTTTATGTGACATTAAAGGCATGACTTCTTCTTATAGGGCGAGGAGACACTCTATGTAACATCTGCGAAGTTTCTTATGTCACATTAAAGGCATGACTTCTTTTGATGGGGCAACATAATGCGCTATATCATATCATATGTTCTCAAGCTAAATCCCCTCATTTCTTTGGATTTTTATCTCTCGACAAAGGTAAATGCATTTTTTATATTAGTATCTGTGCTCCTTCGACGTTTTAAGGGTGGACACCTCCAAGTTCTAAAAAATGGATGCAATAATTTGCAGGGTAACAGCATGATAGCATGTTGTTGAGATTTTGAAGTCCAAGTGGAATACCTCTACCGTTTTTGAAGTCCAAGTGGCATTCCTCTATTGTTTTTAATCTTATCTATCCAAGCAAATCCTACTTTATTAGAATAGAATAGAATATACATTAACGTCCCTCAGGCCGTGAGGCCCCCGGACTTGTGTAGCATCCTGCGAGCTCCCAAAAAGGTGCTGCCAGCAAACAGACGCATAGGTTTATGTAGCCATCTAGCAGGCTTCTCTTGTTCTTTATAATAATAACACGATTGCAAATTAAACGGGAGTGTTGCATCACTCCCGTTTCAAAGATTCCCTTTAAAAAAATACCATGTTTCTAAAATAAGCCTTTTTTGATAGTTGTTGAGAATTTATGGAGGTTCGCATTTTTTTTCATGCCATTTTGGCCCATCATTAGACGAAAACTTTGTACTTATGAAATAGAAATCATAAAAATAGCGAAATTTAGGCATAGACTTGAAGAGACTGAAAGCATTACAAAAAAAAAGCACCAGAATAGAAAGGAAAAAAAAGTATTATGTTTTTAATAAATTGTTGTACATCAATATTGAAGATTCATTGTAATAAATAATGATACTTTTAATATGCAGTAGTCAAAGATCTACATCATAGTCCTCCTCATTCTTTTTGCTGCTCTCTGCCGGCTCGTCCTTCTGTTCTATCTGCTCCTTTGCTGGAGACTTAAGTTTTGTATCCTCCTTGTTCTCCTGAATGGTAGCTAAAGCTACTTTTTAAGCTCAAGCAAAGGTTGCCTCGTCGTCTAGTGAGCTCGAGAATGGAGGTCAGATTCTCCGAGGACGTTAGTTTAGCATAATCGATGAAGACTTGGCCCCTAACTCTTGATTTTCATCCGGTAAAGTAGGTAAGGCAGCCCGGCCTCATCTTCACAAAATGCACAGCCTCCTTATCAATATCCACGGCTACGATTCATGGCCCTTCTTAAGTGCACATGCGATAGTAGTACTGGAACCGGAGAAAGCATCAAGCACCCAATCTCCTCGGACGCGAGAACATGTCCGTGAGATGGTTGATGAGCTTTTGGTTTTTGGTAGTGATTCACAATCTTGCCTTGTGCACTTGGGTCCTGCAATTTCTCAGAAGACCGCTGGAAACTCTAGGACGCTTGAAAAGTTTTTGACAAAGCGGCAAGTGTTAAAGTGTTCCATGGTCCTCTTCCCATCAAAACTCCAATAAGCTACATGAAGGTACTCTACCTTGCTGAGCAACCTTGGTCCTCCACCATGGTAGTTGATGTTCGTTTTGTACCTAGTGAAGCATTTAAAGTGATGTTAGCAAAAAACAAGAAAACACTTCAAAACCGTAAAAACAGAAAATACTATTCCTAATACACACTACGTAATTAAAGAGAAAAGTAATTGTACTTCGAATAAGACTTACCGCACAAGGTTTTCATATCCCGCCTTGAATGGAGAACCAAAGTGATTTTTGAAAGCTGATTCCACCAAGCCAGACTGCATGCTCGAATGGAACGTAACTAAACGCCAATGTTTGGCCGTTGAGATCTGCTTGATTCCTTCAATGAAAGCATTAAACTCTGAAAATTTGAAGGGTGGTCGTCGATTCTAGCGTCTTTTAAGCTTAAACCCGTAGGGAAGATCAGCAATAACCAAAGTAAAGTCCTGTGGCTTAACCATTCCGACAAGGTTCGTGCAATCACCATGAATGATTGAATATAAATTGTTTTGATCAAACATGCAGAATCTCTCGTAGTCGGATGGTTCTCGCTCAACATTCTTTTTTCAACGACCTCTCTTCCGTCTTTGTTCTAACCAAATTCATAAAGCCCTCGGGTAGGTCTTTATTTTTTTTTTTGCTCTAAAGAAAAACAAAACAACAACCGGCCAAGAGATCGCTTTGTGCAGAGAAAAGGAATTCTAAGAGTAATTACCCAGCCCCTCAAAATTTGGTGAATATTGCACAAATCATTTCGTCGGATGTGGCAATTGGGTAGAGTTCCTTGCACCTTTCCCATGTGTCGACGTTTAGTTGCTCCATCAAACATGTTTGACATGTTATGACGCTTCTTTTGGTCTGCAAGACGTTAAGGAAACAATGAGTTTAAACGAAAGAATGAAGGCAACGTGAAAAAAAACAAATAAAAGTCAAGCTATTTGTATTCGAATACAAACCGGTTAACTTGTGATGCTACCTCGAAACAATATGCGTAAAATAGTTCTCAAGCGGGACAAACACATTGCTTGTCTCTAGAAAAGCAATGTGTATTCCTAATACGATTGCTTCTCTAAAGGAACGCATGCGTATTCCGTATCACACGTGCCAACATTCGAGGAGGAGCAATGTGTATTCCGAATACACATGCCTTCCTTCATTGACAGTAATGTGTATTAATACACAATGCCTTTCTAGAGACAAGCAATGTGTATTCCTAATACACATTGCCCGTGGTAAAGGAAGGCATGTGTATTCGAATACACTAGCTACGTATGTTTTTGGGAATCTAACATGCAAAGACTAATGTTTGTGTCGAGAACTTACTTGTGCAATTCCTTTGACATTTCTTCTAGGCTAAACTCCTTATCAACAACTTTTTGGAGAAGTTGCTCGAGAAGCTCCGCGTGCCGAGAAGCCCTCGCATTTCCCCCCGACGGTAATGGTCATTTTTTTTTTTGGGTACGCCCGAGGTTTTTTCTTAGTCTCCTTTTCCCTTGCTCTTTAACTCCCCTCGCCAACATTGTAAATATCCGGGTCCTGAGTTCCCAAATCTGTTCAAGAAGATTCACGCTAAATAGTTGATTTGCCATTCCGAATACATTTTGTGCTTACCTTGCCATCTCTAAAAGCTAATGGAACCAGCTTGTCGTGGGCCAATGAGAGATCGCTTTTGTTGGCCTCGGCCATATTTCAGTGCAAGATTCAATGGCACACGCCCCTTAAGCTCCAACGAAAACGGGGCTTCTTAAGGTCCTCACCGCATTTTTTCCCTTGAAAATTACATACTCCCGCATAAACCGAATCTTGTCGACAAAGCTCATCTTTAGTTTGTACTCGTTGTCAGCATTGTGGGTGTTGGCAACGATTTTTGCTTCTTCATCTGTAAGACCACAGTAGACAGCGCAGAGGACGGAGAGGTACCTTGGGTTCTTCTTTTCTTTGTAAAGTTGCCTTCTTGCCTTGAAGCTATGATTCCCTCCCAAGACGTAGTGAGTGTAGGTGTCAGCGTTTTCTCTGTCATAGTCCTGGGGGGTTGTGCACGCTCCCCGGCCAACAAGGACAACTATTGGGGCCACATGAGCATTTGGATTGCTCCTTATTCTCGCTTTCAGTTCCTTAAGTGATCGGCATAAATTTTATGAACCTGAAGTGGCCTTTCACCAGCTTCATTTTTCTGGTGGAAGCTTCATTGAAGTGACTGGCAAATAAATGACACCTTGCACAAACTTGTGCAGGTTAATCTCTTCCATCTTTTCAAATTGTTTTGTCAACTTTTTTCCTTAATAGCAACACCAGGTGCTTTACCCTTCCCCTTCTTCTTCTTAGGTTCCTCGGAAATATCCTCTCCTCACGCAATTAAAGCCGTCTCGCTTTTTTAGGCTCTTTAGCGAAGAATCGCTTCCCTTTGCCGCTTCTTTGGTGGTGGTGACGGTGGCCTTCCGCCTGACCGATGGACTCCCGTTGTTGTGATGATGCAATCGCTCGGGCTCGGTTGGTCATCCTCTTCCCCTTGTGATGACTCGTTGTAGGGGAAGTCTTCGCTCGTTATTAGCTTGAACGTAGTTGATGATGGCACAGGCCAGACCTCTTGCTCGAGGTAGTGAGAAACATACTTATATAGAGGATGAGGATTTACTTTCACCACTCTAAAATAGGATTCATCAACATGAATAAAGCTTTGGGATGTCTCGAAAAGACAGTCTCCCTCGGCTGGCCGGACTCCCCGGCTACTTCACTCCACGGCCCGGATGGTGCCCATGCGCACAAATTCCCTCTCATCGTACCTTTTGCTCCAGCAAAGACTGCGACATGTAGGAAAGTAAGTGTGCTGTACTTTCCAGAAGTACCCCTTGTAAAAAACCATTGAGTTTGAAAGTTTTCGTAGATAGCAGGCGCAGATGTCTCCTCAACCCTTCTCTGTGGGTGCGGTTTCGTTGGGATTTTAACGGTCCTCTTGTGTTGTTTCTTGCTGCCTTCTTTGTCTCAGGTAAATTGTGTGTAAACACGATCTTGTTAGAGAAAGCAGTGGCAAAAAACTATTCCAGAATATAAAATGTCTTGCGAAAAGGAAAAAACGAGGGCAAAAAGAGGACAAAAATGCCAAAACAACACTGCAATCTTGACAAAAAAAACAGGTCTAAACAAGTTTTAGAAGCAGAAAAAACGCCTAAAGTTACTACAAAAATCACTTTAAAAGTAACCTTTACAAAACATAAGAACACGAAAAGTGTATTCCTAATACACTTTAGCCTTTGAGGGGAAGGCGAAAAGTGTATTCCTAATACACTTTTCGCTTTTCCTCGGCTTAAGTGTATTCGAAATACACTTACCCTTTCCTCAGGCGTAAGTGTATTCCTGACACGCGACGCTTTTCCCCTCGAAGTGTGTATTCTAATACACTTTCGCCTAGAAGGTGAAAGTCGAAAGTGTATTCCGGAATACACTTTCGCTGAAAAGGTGAAAGTCGAAGTGTATTCCTCGAATACACTTTCGCTTTAAGGCGACGTATTCCGAATAAGAAACAAACACACAAATGATTGTACCTTTGTACTTTCTTACTCACCTCTCCATGTTTTCTCTATGAGTATCTAATACATTTCAATATTATAATCGGTCGATTTGGCCGGGCGACTTCAGCTCGTAGACCGGAATACGCAACCCAAGGCGCCAAAATTTCCTTTTAAAGGTGTCCATTCCGCCTTGCTCGTTTTCTATGTGAAGTGGAATACGCTTTGGCCTTACTTGTTCGCTTCTAGTGTATTCGAATAGCTTTTAGTTTGCCTTTCGCTTAATTGTTGCGGGAACTTCTACTTGTAGTAGGCGGGCTTGTATTCGAATAAGAAAAGCTCTGCGAAGAGAGAAACATTATCTAAACTCTACAATCGCTTTGCGTTCTTAAGATGACAAACCGCCGTCAACAAACTTCCACCACCTTTCGTTGTCTCAAGCTCGTCTAGTTCTGAGGACACACTCGGGACCAACGTCGTTTCTTCTGAAGACCGGTTTTCTCCGACTCCTACCTCTACTTCATCGTTCTTGCTTCTTGAAAAGACACCGAGTCCAGCACGTAACAGACTTCCACCACCCTTCCAACCGTCACCAAGTTCAGTAGACTTGCCACTGGGATCTCCTTCCAAAGCATCACCACCAGTTCGGAGCATGCTGCCACCACCCTTCGTTCCATCCCCCGGACCTACAGAAGCTCCACAACAAAGGGTGCTCAAGAACAAGCTACCCCCCCCTTTTGTAGTTTAGCCTCGCTTCGTAAAACATACAAGGAACACAGAAAACACAGAAGACTGTGAGATTCACTACAATTTCTCTCACCAGGACTTCACTACAAATGAAGACGAAGCTCCAGCATGCACTCCTCTTCACACAACAACGGTTGTGACACATGGATTTGCGAAATTCCAAATCCGCTCTAAAGGAGATGTTTGCAAGAACTCCTTTTCAAGATGGTACAAGAACAAATGATGCCACAACCTCTTATGGGCCATCACCACCCTTTAACACTATACCCCGCCTATTCCGGGAACAACTTCACGCGGGTCTGTTTTCCTCTACAAGCACACCACTCGTGACGAGGAAGTCACCCCCGAGTAGAAGTTTCATCGGAAGATGAAGACACCAACGAGGAACAAAGAGATTACATGTTCTCCAACCAATCTTCAAAGAAATTCAAGGTGGATTTTGGTTTGAGGGCTTGCTCCTCTGTAGAAGAAGAAATCTTATGGATGAACAGAAAATGAGGAGACTTTTGAGAACTAAATGCTGCTCATTGGGTTGCATCAACAGATTTAACATGGCTAAATTACGAGCGCTTAGAGACAACTACAGCTTCCATGACATTGGCGGAGACCAGAATGCCTACTTAGCTTATCATGTAAGACCGCACCGCAACACCTTCTTGCACTACATTAACCGGCCAAGAAGTTTGCCGAAATGTTTTATGGTTGTCCACCGCTTAGGGTCCACAAGAATGTCTAGAATACACAAAAGACGGACAAAAATCCAAAGAATCGATGATCATTGTGGACCAAGAAGAGTTGTAACCATGCATGCCCTTGCTCTTTGTGTCATGGATGGAGAAATATTTTAGAGAAACATGTGAGAAGCTACCTAACAAAGAACATGTATCATTTAACCGATAACATCACCAAAAAGATGTTTTTAATGAGTACAAAGAGACTTGCACTCACTTCAAAGACATCTCTTACTCACACTTCACCGTGACGTGGAAAAGTGAATTCGGTCTTGTGAAAATTCCTAGAAAACATAGAATGTCTGTTTTGCTCGAGGTGTGCGTAATTAAAGAGTCAACGAAAACCGCAAAAGACAGAGGTCGAAAGAAGTAAGTTCATGTTCTCCAATCTCTCACTTGTTTCAGAGAAAATGCTTTGACCTGATTTCTTCTACAGATATTGTGCAACAGAACCTTGCCAGACATCGTGAACAACAAGCAGCAGAGAGAAGAAAGCTTGCCAAGCATAGAAAAAAAGCTCTTGAACGTCCACTGCAATACATGTCTGTTGTGATTGATGGAATGGACCAAAAAAAAACAACTCTACCACATTTCTTGAACATTCCTAAAGATGTGCCAGAGGAATGTTTTGTTAAGGTCCACCTTGTAGGAGCTATGGTCTTCAAAGGAAGTCTAAGGTGCAAAGTATTTTTGACGTATCCAAACTTGCATGGTGACCCGAACCTCACAATTACAATTCTTAACAAGGTCCTGTGCGAGCAAGAGCAATTACCACCAGTGCTTTATCTGCAACTTGACAATACTACAAGGGAGAACAAGAATCAAACACTCTTTATGCGATCAAGTGCCATGTTAGTGGAGCTAGGGATCTTTAGAAAAGTGAAGCTTTTCTTACTTGTAGGCCACACTCATGATCAGATTGACCAAATGTTCAAAGAGATTTTTACAGGCGCCTTAGAAGGAAGAAGGCTTTTCCTTCCTTCTTTAGTTCGAATTATTGAAGATTCTTACACTCCTACTCCAATTGGTCGATCTTCTTAAAGAGATCAGCGATTTCGAGAGTTTGTTTTCTCTCAACGTTCAAACGAGAACAAGTCAGTGAACAAGTTGAATGATCTCACCTTTCAACATCATATCAAGTTCTACTTGAAGGATGGCCAAAGCTTCTTCACGGGGGAAGAAGTATACCACAACTAAGGACTGAGTCCTTGAGGAGGGATTACGCTTCCTTAAATATATTCCGGACACTTCCTTCATAGAACGTCTTTGAGCAACTTCCTCTCAAAAATCCTAAGGAGTCCAAGCGTAAAAGAAAAGTACCCCGAATCATCCTTAAAAGCCATTGAAAATGGAATTTCCTCGAGCTTTAAGTACTTCTTAGAAGAAGATCGGATGTGGTGGAGTAATTTCTTTCTCGAATAAAATTGTTGTACAAAATATAGCTCTAAGACGGTTGCAAGAACCATTTCAATGGCCTAACACCTTCCATCAACCCCAAAGCACTAAGCAGGTCCAAGCGAAGGCTACATTTGCACCTACGCAGAAGACGAGGAGGACCGAGTCATGTACCCTCGGACCAAGACGCAGAATGAGCCCCAAGGTAATATCACAGAAATTACCAAAGGTATGCTAATTGCTCTTCCGACTGAGGAGGATGACAAAGGTCGACCGTTCTGGATAGCAAAAGTGCTTGACACAGTCAAGGAGGAAGGCTTAGTCACTAAACTCAAGATTCATTGGCTTGCAACACGCTCAGAAAATGCTTTTGAAGGTAGATATGAGTTAGAAATGAGAAGCCAAGGAAAAGGGAGAAAGTCCAAGAAGGTGGGTTGTAGGGACGAGCTGAACCTTAATGACGGACTATATTGTGCTATGATTTTAAATTGAAATCGACAATCGCTCTACGCCGGAAGACTATCAATTTGCTTAAAAAGCTTGTAATTACGAAGAAGATGATGAAGAAGGTGGTGACAATGCTTCACCGTCTGTTGATAGTGATGAGGAAGATAACTCAAGCACTTCCTCGAGTGACAGTGAAAGAAGTGAAGGTGATGACGATGGCATAAATGAACATGAAGACGTCCTGGATCCCTCTCTCATCACTCCTCACACTTTTGCACATAACTGAGTCTTAGAAAAAGACTGTAAATTTTGATGTGAATATGAAGATTCTATCTTCAAATTTTGAGAATACTACAGTTTCAATTACAGACTTACTTCAATTTTTTGTTAAATATTTTATCCTCTGAAATTAGAGTTTCTCTCTTAAAACATACTTTAAGAACATTCTTTTTGCTAAGAAAAGTGACACTTTAAAAAAGTCAATTCCTTCGTTGCAAAAAAAAATTAGTCATTTTTGGGGGTCAAATAGAATTTCATGCATCTTTTTTTTTTTTTAACCTCATTTTACCCCCTTTTTTGTAAAAAAAAAGGGAATCTTTGAGGAATATTCCTTTTGCTCTCGTTTCAATGATTTGCTCCCGTTTAATACGCAATCTTGTTTAATACCCGCATCGTGCTTATAGCTGGCTTCTTGGCCATACACAAATGCATCGTTATAAACAGTTTTGAACTGTACTTTGTGGGCTCCTCTGATTCGCCTCAACAGTGCTTCTCAGATTATTAGCCCTCTCTCTTTGTGCACCCCCCGGTGTATTGTATAATATGGCTTAGTTGCATCCCCATGCTTGCCGTCCACTTCGCCACTTCATTAAACCATCCCTTGCCTGTTACTATGTGTTGCTTTGCTGATTCATCTATTGCCAGTGTTATCTTTTATTAGGTACCTGATTGTTCTTTCCCATGCTCTCACTTCCATTGGTTTTTCCCCTGTTTCATATATGATTGTTGCTAATGATGTACCTACCTTAACCTGGAATTCCTGTCCGTGCCATTGCCTCAGTATGCCTTCCTGTTTTTCCCATTTCTTCTCTGACAGACCTGGCCCCCATGTCTCACATCCATATAGCTGTGTTGATGCTACTAATGTGCTATTATGAGGTGAAAATGTAAAAGCACAACGACTTTGTGTTTCAGAAGCAAATCATCGTGACTCAGCTAAGGCTGCAAAGCATTGCTGCAATCACAAGAACATCTTTATGTCTAAGAAGCAAATGATCTTGAGGCCTCAGCGTGTAGGCTGCAAACCATGGTCGCACTTATGAAGGCACACAAACTTCTACTGAGATCAATTGACTCTATGCAGGCACTCTGAGATCATGTTTTAGCAGATGTTGCTCTTATTAGGTAGCTATTACTGTTTGATGACATATTATCGAGTGAGTAGCTAAAGTTCACCTGTGCTTCAATCTAGGACTACAGTGTCTCCAGTACTACAGGGACCTCTGCTGCAGGTTCTGGCTTCAGCTCTACATCAAGCTATTTGAAGGCGAGCTTGATATCTTCTATCTGTCTGAAAGCAACAAGCTACGTAGTATTTGTTTGTCTCGATATCCACCTGGTTTTGATAGTAGAGTCTACTGCATCATCAGCTTCGAGATCATTCTGCAATCCAATTTGACGGCCAGTAAGCAATATTCTATAGCTTAGGACTTCGGGGCTATAGGTTGTTTCACTGCTTTCATAAATATAGAATGATTATGAAATTATTTTGTTATTCTACATTCCTTGCAGTAGATTGCATTTTCAAATTTGTTAGGTTGGTAAGAGTTCTAATTTTTGTAATTACAAGAAAAGGCGATTGAAAGAGGTATCCTTAATTGCTTTAGTGGTTCATGCCTTAAAGGAGCATGCGGCTGTCTAGCAGGGTCTTTATTTGATATAGCCCAAAAATGGTTGCTGTAGGGTCTTTATTTGATATAGCCCAAAAATGGTTGCTACTTCTGTTAGGGCTATAGAGAGTACTAATAATGAGAGGTTCTTACATTGTCCAGCTGGTTCAAATCAATTCAATTACTTCCTACAAGGGACTCTATGATCCTCAAGAGACACGAGCACTCATACCCCCACAGAATGGTCCGACATTAGAAATCACAGAGGATGATGTTACCCAGAATCTGCAGCGTTTGGCCAATGGAAAAGCAACGGACCTGGATGGTATGCAGGCAGAGTTGCTCAAGTGGGCAGGGGAGCCTATGGTACCCATCCCTAACCACTATGTTCAACATAAGCGCTTGCAGAAGGATTCCCCAAAGATGGGACCATAAAGCGAGTTGTCCCCATTTACAAGGCGGAGATCCACATAGTCCAACCAATTCACCAACAATCATGGTCGGGCTTCGGTGTTTGTCAAACCGCTAGCCGGCATTATTGAGCAACAGCTGACCGACGGTGGGCGTAAGCAACAGTGTGCGAGCTCTCGCAAGCGTGGTTCGCACCCCTCGCATTCAACCATTGATCATATCTTCACATTGAGGACTTTGATTGAGGATAGCGTAAAACCGCCTACGGACTGTATTGTTGCTTTGTTGACTTTGCGAAGGCTTTTGACACCGTGCCTCTGAAAAGTTATGGGAAAGATTGCGGCAACCGGGAGGTTCCCGTGGGATATGCAAAATGCAAGATATCGTGGTTGTACAAGAGTTGTTCAGTCGATCGCGGATGACAGGCAACTATTCACTAGCAAAGATTGGGGTCCGCCAGGATGTCCTCTTTCCCCAACATTGTTTGGTTCAGAAATTGACCGGTTGGAACACCGCTCATGGACAATGGGGGTGGGGGGATCCAACTTTTGCATCGGTCATCGTGCAACTCATCTATGCATGATGATGTTGACCTCTTAGCTCACACCTGCAGGATATGCGGTCTCACCTAGATGCTCGGATACATTACTCAGCCCACGGACATGAACGTCAATCCGCCAAGACTAAGGTGGTCCTAATCTCATCCTCGCACCATCCAAGGCCCCCTTCATTCACTTATCGAGGGCAACAAGTGGAGGTGACACCTACCTACAAATATCTGGGAGTGGAGTTTCCTTCTACACTATGCTGGGACACTCCCATAAGATTGCGTGTAGCAGCAAGCTGGAAAGCACTTTATGCAATGCAGAACAATAACCACAGAGCAGAATTGTATGATTGGGGACATCAGGCACATCGCTCGAGGGTATTGGTAGAGCCCGCTCTTTTGTGCGGGGTTGAAGTCCGGGCCCAATGGTGTCCCTTGCTACTTGGAGCGACTTAGAACAGGTGCAGAAGGCCTTCTTAGCACAGGCACTCGGAGTGAAATCCACGGTCCCATATCAAATTTTGTTGCAGGAGACAAGTTTCTTGCCACCTTAGCGAGCGGCCCTTGATAGACACATCGTCTATTTCCAGAAGGTGGTAAATATGGATGATGATCGCCTACCGCGACTTGGCTTATGCAAAGGGCAAATGGGACCACAACGACTCAAGAATTGTTGGAAGGATAAAATAGTGCGGGGCTAACTAGATGGAATGTCCAGGGAGCACATGTGCATCCAGTAGAAACAGAGGCGCGGTCGCGGCGGCGGAGATGTTACCTTGATGCTTGTTTCTCCAAAGCAAGCTTTGGGATTCCGTGGGCCACGAGCAAGTCAAAACAAAGACATTACAAGCAAAGACATAAATCTCACATTAGAACGAGGCCCACAAATACCCTACGCTCACATCGCCCATGAAAAGCGCAGCATATCGTCTCCATTCAAGACAGGTGCCCACCATCTCCGGATTGAGACAGTCGATGGATTGGGGAGCCACGTCGATAGGGTTTGTCGGTCTTTGACGGGCGGAGCCTGTTGAGGATGAGTGTCACACTTTCCAGAGCGCCCTATGATATGATCGATTCGGACACGCTATGCTCGGTTGATTAGACCCGATGAGCCGCTACACATGATAATCGGCAATCCACTTCTGTGCTCTCACTTCGGATCATACATTCGATAGTAATCGGACTTGAGGGCTCGATATGCCCCGGGCCAACCATTTAATTGTTGTCGGCGATCTTATTATCGCCACGGTTTTTCCCTCGAAAACCCTTCGGGCTGGGGTTTTAATCCGGCAAGAATGTGATCACAAGCGCTTTTGTATTGGGTCCCATAGGCCGATTGGTCTCCGTGGACGATAAAAACAATTCTATTCTATTCTATTCTATTCTATTCTATTCTATTCTATTCTATTCTATTCTATTCTATTCTATTCTATTCTATTCTATTCCATCTTAGATCTTTTTCTTCTCTACATAATTTAAGAGTAGTCAAGTTTTGCTATGATTCCAGTAAGTACATGATTCATGGGCTGTGAATGTATCTTTTAATGTTGTTGCATATCTATACCATATATTTCTTAAAATTGTTCTGTGCAACTCCATATACTTCATGCCCTTGCCTCCTTTTCTACTCATGTTTTCCTGCTCTAATGTTTGATTACTATTTCTCAATAATACCAAAATTATGTAATTGAACAAGTTTCTATCTTAAATGTACATTTTGGTGTCGTTGTATCTGTATATCATGGACCATAACGTCTGTGTTGATAGTTCTGTGCAACTCCACATATCGCCTTCTTTTCTACTCTCCTGCTCCCATGTTTGAGAATTTTTTTTTTCAAAACAACATGTTTGAGATAATTTTTTTTCAAAAGTACAGAATAATTATTATCTTAACAAGCTTTGATGGGCTATCTGCTACTAAATAACATGTTTATGTAACAGTAAGCATAACAACTACCAACACTTTGTGAGGAATGTTGAAATTTCGTTGATCTGAAATTATTTCACAAGTGCTCCATACAAATAACTTATCCATTTTATGCTCTTTCATTATAGGCACACGGCCCTTTTCCTCAATGCCAAATCCCATTGTCATGTTCTATTCCATACTAAATAATAATGTTCAACAAGTTACATATGGTCTTGAATGTACTTATTATAAATAACTCTAGCATGAGACGCATCTATCTCCCACGACCATCAAATTCAATCTAAGAAAAGAAACAACACATGACCATAGACGTGTTCGTACTTGATCAGAAGACTTAGGTCCTTATAATCAGCATCTTCGTCATAGGACAAGGATCTTTTATCATTCTTTCTAACAAACGAGTGTACAATTTCTTAACATGGAACAAAATAGTTAAGTTTCTAGCTTAGTGTCTCTGATACGCATTTCCATACATTTGCACCCATTCATCTATAACATAGAACGAGGAAGGAAGGCAACTATAGTTTACTTTTCTGTTGAGAAAATAATCTCTCATGAAAGGAGAGTGCAATATAACCAATGGCTAATGCAACCTTAACTAACCAAGGTCATTCACATCTTAAGACATCATTTTACACTTATCCTATGCCCCCGTCCTCTTCATGGACTACAACATACCCCATGCAAGCAAGACATGGTGCCCAATGAATGTCATCTTTTACCCACATGACCATGTTGTATTGATTAATCTGATGATATCTTCCACATAGGAATAACAAACAATTTAAACAAATACCCTTTGCTATTTAAACATCGTTGTATTAATAAACCTAATAATATCTTCCACATAGGACTAACAAACAATTTAAACAAACACTCTATGTGCTTTAATTGTGGGATCTAGGTCATATTGTGTCTAATTGTTCTAGCCTACATGATACTAATAGAGCAAGAATCAAATAGGGGAACCAACCTGGGAAGATACACACACCTCTTCGAAAGGTAGAATAGACGACATGGAAAGACTATTGTTTTTATAGGTACATTCTTAGGCAAAATCATGAAGGATTATTATCAATCTTGAACCTTCTAGGATTGTATACAAATCCAGTACCCCTGCACTACATTAACTGATGCTAAATCTGGAAGGGCTTGCATCTACAATGCATGTTTGATAGGAATGAATATCTATATGCTATTATCGTGTTTTGGACAAACCATCAGGCCACCTCTGTTCAGAGCACTGTTTAGCATAGAAAAGTGTATAATTACGTAGCTTTTTCTTTAACGCACTGAAGTATTCTATGTTTCCATACCACAATGAGGTCTTAGGTATTATGTTCCTTCTCTCTTAAAACACATCAATTGCATGCTTGGGCACCGAAAAGTAAAAATAAAAAATGGTAACTTACAACTTAGTGAATGGTGTATAAATACCTAGGTATGAGAGAAAATTAACTCCCAACCATAATATCTTCTATTTTAAATTTGCATTTGAATTACTGGCACCTTCATCAATTCCATTACAATGCTTGCAATAAAATGTCAAGTAAATTATCTATGAATTCTTACATCTTAGCAATAATCTCTACACGTAACGACTTTTATTTTTCTATTTCATGACAGATAGTTGCTAAAGCCCGGCAATGCCGGGAACCATAACTAGTTTATTTCCATCTTGAATATCTTAACATCAATTGCTCAGGTTTCAGCAAAAAGATGCAAATTGAAGGTTTGTGTTGCTTTTTAATAATACAGAAAAATAAATTGAATGTTCTACTTGCGTGCATTGAGTTTACAGGTTGCCAGATGGGAATACCAGGGTTCAAATCCCTGGCCCCTTGGAAAAATGTTTATGGTTAATAGACAATCACTAGGCATACATGAGAAGAAACTATAGACAATCACTGGGCATACATAGGTGTATGCACTCTGAGGATTTGTATGGCCTCCGAAGCTAGTTTCAATCCGGTGAGTTACCAAGACTATGGGTTATGGAATGGGCTGTACCAAAGGAGATAAATACCTCAATGCTTTCAGAGCCAGCTCTGGCAACAATTTACTCCAAGCTAGCAATAAGCCCAGCCGAATGATTGTTTACCTTGAGCTACTGATGGAGAGTGTTTTATTGTTCTATTCCATCAACATCATAGACAGAGGAGCCCATTTTGATTCTGTGCTAGCCAAAGAAAAGTTAGATGTAGAGAGTTTTTCGCAGAATAGTGCAAGGCTCTGGCCATGGCTGTGCCATAATGAATTCTGCCAACCTCCTGTAGGGACTGACAAGGTAGCAAGTCGAATCGATCTTGATACAGTTTGTTGCACTTTCCAGGAGAATAGGTGGACCTGAATTGGATTAGAGCAAGAGTGGGCATGCTACATGTGCAAAATTGCAAAAATGTATAAGCTAGATACCGTATCTTGGATTTTTTCATGTTTTCTCGCCCAGACAACTATTATATCTAGATTTTTTGCCAGGACTACATAGAAGCGTGTAACATTGCATTTTTCTGCATGTGTTTTCTATGACATCCATTGGCAAAATGTGGATAAGGATGCAATTGCATGGAATAGCTGAGAAGTTTCTTGGAAAAAAAATTGAGGTTAGAGTTCACACATTTAGTTCAATTTGGCAGGTCCATAGCATCTTTTGATACTTACAAAATCTTTTTGCCACGAGTTACGCAAAAGAAATGGTCGCGGCGGCGGCCGCTGTGATAAATTTCTTACATATATTATTTCATATTCCAGAAATACGTGGTTTAGGGCTGCGCAGACGGAGCAGCGATGGCGCTCGAAGGTGTTCAGGTAATAGTCTCTCGTATTAGATCTTTGACCAGAATCTTGTGGCCTGATGTCGCTTGTGATTTTGTTTTCGCTTTTGGCTCCGTCAATACCCCTTGCTGCATGATTTTTGGCAGTAGAGTTGCATTCTTTATCTTTTGCCGCAGAAAAATTTGAGTCTTATATGTTGCAGCGTGCAAAGTTATGCATTGCACAGCTCGAGATTTAATGTTTTATTCTCTTTCGATCATAACGAACTTAAAGTTTCAGTCTGAAAAGAATTCAGACTCTGTTAGACTCCACCTTGAATTTTCAATTTCTATACAAGGTATATCATGGCTCATTATTTATTGTCTGATTGTTGCCCTTTGAAATAACTTGCTTGTTGCAAAAGACGAGAAAATGTAGATTGCATTTTGTTCTTGGATACCTTGAAGGTTTCTTATACAGGGAGGGTTGTGCTTTTTATTTATATTTATAATGTGGATGTTGGGGTAGGGTTAGTGTTAGAGGAGGAATATATATTAACATTGGAGTCTTTGAGAACATTTGTTGGGATCTATGTTCATTTGAATTACCATGTTTCCATGGGTTAGATGAGGGTGTTGTGACACCATCTCCAAATAAATACATAAGACTGAATTGTCATTTTTACAGGTTGCAAGGCAAGCATACTTAAGATTGTGCTTCATTTTAATGCTGCACCTACTTGAGATCAGTCAGGTCGGAGAAAACTCCATTATCTGCTGCGTTTGAGGTGCTGGTTGCGAGCAAATGTTGTGCCATTTTGCTTAATCTGCTGCTTTTTGGTTTTTGGCTCATGACAGGTCAGATTTTATAGACTTGGTGCCTAAGAATTTGTATACAATATCCTATTTGTGAATCTCTAAGTTCCCTTTCCATAAACTAGCATTCTTTACTTCTCATCTCAAGCATTTGCACCCTTCATAAAGCATTGTCTAGAGTGGTGATTGTACAGGGTTCAAATCCCTGCCTTGCTGGAAGGTTGTTTATATCTCCGTTAAAATTTAAGGAGAATGCCAAACTTAGATTTGCACATTACCTCGAACTTGTCTTCGACCTCTGGGCTCACCGTGTTCTTCATTGGGTTTATTTTTAAGCTTTCTTTTTATGTTCCTGTCAGTTGGAAATTGCGATCCCTGTTGAGATTAGTTTCTTTGAATTGCACAACCTTGATTATCCTTTCTAGTGTATTGAAAGAGACATATGAAGCCAAATGAAACTGTTGTTTACATCCAAGGAAGAAAGATTGATTTCATAGAAGTTGTCCTGACATTTCTAGCAGCATTAGTTTTGTTTTATATAAAAATTGGAAATAAAAAAGTAGAATACAAAGCCCCAAGATCTCACAGGGCTTGGGGGAAAAAAATCTGATGGTGATTGCATCCAGGTCAGATCTCCATTGACAATTGCCATCCTGTGGCGCCTGGCAGATTGTGGCACAAACGGACATTGCTTGTTTCTTGTTTGTGTAAGAAGCATGAATCTCGATTATCTTGTGCATAGTCAGAGCATACCTTGAATGTTGCTATTGTTGCTATTGTTTTGTTAGCTAATTACGTCTTTTGCCAACTTTAGTAAATAGTTAGTATCATTCAAAGAGTTTGTACCTGTTCTACGTTTGGTATTGCTTTCTGCCTCATAGTCCATTCTCTTCTCAATCTATATTGGGTAGGCAGGATGAAAATTTTCATTTGCTACGTCAGGCTTCTAGTGCTTTTGTTGACCTCAGATTTGCTACTTTCAGACTTTATAGTTCCTTTATAGTGACTTTCAGACTTTATAGTTATTGTTGGCCTTGTAAAAACCCAGAAAGAAAAAAGATCAAAAGGAAAAAGAAAGAGAGAGATCCATTTGTGCCTCATCTATGGCTGTCAATTTTCATCGTGTGTAACAATTGCAGCTTCAGATCACAGACTGAGCAGAATTTAAATTGGTGCACACAGCTAACCAAGAAAAGGAGCACTGAGCAAAACTTTGCATCTTTCCATTTCACCATTAGGTTACTCACATGTTCTTTCTTTCTAAGATCGCCACACATCCTCTGCTCTTGTCTCATCTGGTTTCTTCATCATGGCTATTAAATCACTAGATCTCCTCTAATGATTTAGCAGTCATATCTGTATCCAACACAAATTGTGGTTTAGATAGAGTAGCATTTGAAATCCTGAGTATTGAGTCCTATGTGCTTGGCCCTTTCCTGCTGCTCGTAGTCAATGATAAGATGACAACGGTATCTGCAGAAGTAAATTTTCTAGCTATGAATAGAATGCCAAACTAGATGCTATCTTGGAATATTATCTTCTCTTCTATTTCAAATTTTGCTCGATACTATTAAGTGATGGGTTTGCATAGTCTCCTGTCTTACACTAAGCTATACCCAATTATAGTTGTTATAATGCAATGGGCCGTATAAATTTGAAGGATAGAAGCCCCTTCCTGTCTTGCGGCAAATCAATCTTGAAACCACCAGCTATGGATCCCGAAGACCTAATGCGGTTGCTGAAATCCTATAAACAGGCGAGAAATGAAGGTATAGCACCTCAGAACTCAGAATTAGAGGTAAGTTTGGTTCACTTCCATCCATTATTAATGTAAGATGTTAGGATTTTATAAATTGTTTGCATTGCAGTCACTGCTAGCTGCTCTTAATGGAGAAGAAGATTCAGAGATTGGCCTTAAGTTGCCTGGCTCTTCTAATCCCAGTGAGGCTATAGAGAGTGTGGCCATTACACCTCAACCCTTTTTCTGTGTGAAGACAAAAAACAGCAAAGAGCAGAAAGTATTCATTAATATATGTGCTTCAAACAAGGTTAATTAGCACCTCTTCGATATTGCTCTTGGTTTGGTTGTGTGATAAGCTTAATTGACTTTTCGTGTATAACTTTGCAGATTCCGGCACCTGAAAATTGGGATCATGGAATCCCTCCAGAAGTTGAAGAAGCACTAGAGTCTATTAGCTCCGATAAAGAGTCAGTGGAAAATTTGCGAGTGCCATTGAGCTGTGCTGACCCCGTGAATTCTACAGATAATAGTCAGGACTTGTATATCATAAGTGTGCAGTTCTTTTTTCTTTTAAGATATCAGTAATTCCGACGCTTGACTTACTATGTTTTTATTGCAGGTGGTAAACCTTCTCTTGTTTTCGATGTTGTCTTTAGTCAGTCAGTTCTTTCACTTGCGGGTGAACGGAGCAATAGGATAAAAGTGTTCCTCATCTCCATGGCTTTGACATGGATAGGACAAAAATATGATAGTCCACTAAATTCTGGTATTCTTTCTGCATTCTTATGAGTTATCATTTCCAAAAGATTTGGCAACTTAGTGCCAAATCAGTTGGTCCATGTAAATTTTATGATATCTGTTTGTGCAGGTTTATGTCTTCCATGCTTTTAACTGATTGGATTCTGTAGAAATTTGGATCTTCAGAGTAAGAATTAAGTAGTTTTGAGTGCCTCCATTTAAAGATTTCTATGCACAAAGTTAATAAAGTTCCATTTCTAAGCCTATCAAATTTAAGCAAACTTCAGGCTGTTACATATCAAATACAAAGGGAAGGCTGTAAGGGCTCATTATATACGGGCTGGCCCTAAAGCGCCACTTGTAACAGAAATTCCAGGTTTGTAATACAACTTTGTTTGCACGTTTGAAAATCTTGTCTAGCAAATGAAATATGAAAATGCCTTTATAACAAGAATAGATTGCTGATAGATCTAAGCATTTATTTGATATGAAAATAAAAGCACATGCAAAATTATGAAATTGTATATTGTTCAGCATGGAAGGAAGCAGTTATGGAATTTATCCATATCTTGGCTTGGATTTCATAACAGAATTTGATGCCAGATTTTAAGTAGAGATCTCTTGTTATTAATAGATTTGCAACCATCATTTCCATTGCTCCCTTCGGGTGGAGATACAAGTTCGTGTGTTGCAAGGACCGCACAGTTTGAATGTGATACTAAATTGCCAATGCATTCTCCAAACAAGTGTGATATGATGGCCGTCAATTCATTTGCTGCTACAGGTTTGATATTTCAAAATGTTGTTTTCCTGCTTCTACCTTCTATCTCCTGACACATTATCTTTTAATGGCAGTTATAGAACAAAATACCAGTTTAGAAGAGGTACAGGTACAGTCACCCAAATTTGAGGCAACTTTTATAGAGAATAGCGTTGAATATGAGCAAAAACATCAAGAGGCGTCTTTACCTGATGCACAACACGGTGATGGCTACATGAATGCAACTCCACAACATAAGACAAAATCTGTAGAAACTGAACAGGGAAAACGCATTACTAATGAACAAATGCGGCTGCTCAAACAGCAGGATAAAGAAGACTTTATGAGTTTGTTCAAAACAGAGGCCTCGTCCAGACATGATAGTTATGGAGATGACTGTGTGCTAAAACGTGAAGAGCTAACTCTGCAAGGTAATGGAACTTATGCACATGCAAGATTGCCAGGAAATAAGGACAAATCTATAGGAACCTCTCAAATTAAAAGGATTCTTAATAATCCGATGAAACCACTTATTAAAACCGTATATGAAGGGCATCCCGTTGAATATACAGTGGTACACATGACGTTCCCAATTGTGGTACGTGTTTTGTTTCAAGGCTACAACGAAAAGCTTGTATTTAACAGAGAATGGCCTGAAGCCAACTTATGAGAATAATTACCATTTGATAGGTTGAGGTAAAAGATCTAGTGGTATTGGCTTCACATAGCGAAGTTTGTGTAGAGACAGGATCCTTTGATCCTATTCAGGCAAGTTCTTTATTCGTTTTAGTAAGTGAATTGCTAATTTGATCTGAAACGTTTGGATTTATGCAGGTTCATCTTCTTTTTCCTGCTCTACCAAGTCAAATCCAAGTCGTCTTCTCAGAAAACGAAAGACTGCTAGCAATAAGGATACCTTATCTGTCTTATATTGAGCTCCAATTGCAAGGTTCAAGGGTAGAAAATTGTGAAGACCTTGGAGGGCTTCACCAATCTGTAGAGTCCTTGTCTTATGAGCAGCCTGCATTTATTACAATATCCTAAATGCCTGTACGACATGCAGCTAGATTCTTATTTGCGCAATGGCAGAAAGATTTATGACATCCTCATCTTGATCTTGTATTCAAAGCACTCGTGGTTACAACAATAAAAAAAATTAGTAACTAAATTAAATGTAGTTTCCATCTTCCAAATGCTTGGCAAAGACATTAATGGTAGAAAAAGGGTCTATTATGCCAAACTAATTGCACATGGCAGTCGATGAATTCTGTACAAAACTCTTTATGGACACCATGCAAGAAGTGGCATTTTTCGTCCAAATAAGTCTATTATTTTGTGTTGATTAGTGCATTTCTTCAAAGCCTCCTGATGGGGTTGCTAGACAACCTCATATGTAAATCCCCCAATATATTTTGGAGCATAATATAGTTTTGAAATTGAGAGCGCTTGTCAAGTTTCCAGCAACTGTCAAGTTTAAGCATACTAGTAAAAAAGTTTAAGTTAATTAGCCAGAAAGATTGTTTGTGCACCAGACTTCTTTGCATCAGGCGCAGGGTCCATATAAATTTCTAGAGGTCTCATTATGTGTATCTGTGTTGCATGTTTTGTAGACTCTTTGATGATTTATACCCTATGCAAACCTTATATCTATTTCCTTTGAAACTTTGGTTGCATTTGCCAATATATTATGGTAGTCCAGAACCAGCATTTGTTGAGGGGAGATGTCTAAAGCTTAGAGTGTGCAAGCTCTTTCAACTCCTTACATTGTATCTTCCCCACTGGTGACTTGGTATAGAATTCGAAAATGCTACCTTTCGTTGGGGCAGATTGGTGTATGGAGGTGAAGGATGAGGCCGTTGCACCCAGCCGAGTTTGCTATGGGCTTGCATGCTTTTTGTACCAGGGAAGTTTGTGGCACACACCTCTCTATTCTTAATGCCTGTAATAGGGTGTGGCATGCTTTAAAATAGGACCTTGCTATTTTAAAGTCAAACCCACATTAGATTTCTTTCCAATGGTTGTCAAATGCCCTTAAGATAGGGCCACATCAGCATTTGACCCCATCCCCTGCTGAGGTGTAGGCATGGGATCGCACTAGAGGGAACATCCCTCAAAATATTCCCGCATCTGATGGCCGAGAATTCACTAGAGCGCCCATCAGCCATACATGCTATGTATGGCTAGAAATTGTCATTACCATATGGAGAAATTTGCAAGTAATTGTAAATGATGATTTAAAGAAAGTTGCAAACATATAGAATCTATATCTTTATAACATTTAGAAGGTTCAATATTAAAGCAAGACGATACAACACGAAACTTGAAACGGACCTAGCCCCTTGGCCTAGGCCATTGCACCAACACGTTTAACATCTAAGTTAAACATACATGAGACTTATATACATGCTCAATAAAGTATAGTCCCATTGATCAGATAATTACATACAAGACCAAACTCCTCTGAGTCTTGGCATACTACAACTCCTTTAGCTTAACAGTCACTCAAGTCTCCAACCTTATAGGTCACCGAGGATGACTCGAAAACGCTTCCCTCATTGCACCCCCCCCATCCCTAGACTCTCCATCCTAATCATCGCATTCTCACGGGGACGCACCATCTTAAACATACACAAACAACATAAGGGGTTAGTCCACAAGGACTAAGTGGGGAGGGAACATTTCGAGCATCCACAACATCAACCACCGTAATCTACCATAACCATCAAAGATAAGAACAACAACAATTTTACCTCCCCACTACCGCATTAGTTAGAACTCATACTACAAGCATGTTTACATTCACATCAATCTTCAGATGTATGCACATATGCCAAGCGTAATCCTTGGGTTGCGACCCCAAGGGACCACTCTTCCATCCATGCGTGCAGGGCTAAACTCATCCAACAGGGCTCTCTCCGACATCGTGAGTCTACACGGCCACCCCACCCCTCCGGTTGTGGGCCGCAAATGCAATATGCCATCCAACAGGCCATCCGGGCCGGATGCGAGTCTCACGCCATTCCACCCTCCTAAGGTGGTCCGCTTGCAATGCAAGATGCAACATCATCCATCATGACTTTACAATACATCTTACGTCCAAGAACAACCACAAAACAATGCAATACAATAGAATGAGGTTCATACCAAGATATTTCATATCCAAGTGACAACACATCATTGCACATCTCAAAGCAAGAACAGGAACTCCCTTAACATATAAGCAACCATATCTTCCAGGTAATACCATAATTACACTAACGCCCTAGAGATAATTCACATATTCTACTAGAAGCATAACCAAGCAATACAATAGACCAAGCACTCATCAAATCCCCAAGCACGCCACAAATCCCCACCTCGGTTTCTGGATTGATTCCACTTCTTATTAATCGGGTCTATCTTCCTTTGCTTCTATTTCCTCATTGCCTTTCCATTTGCAAACTCTTTCCTGCCAAGCATCGTTCCACAATTCGCCATCCTCTCCTTCTCTAGAGAATCGGGTAGAGGAGAACAATAAACAAGATCCTTCACCAAACCAAGGCACCCTCTCCTTTGTTCACATCCAATATATATACACAATGAGTACATCTCCATGCATATGCATGCTAGACAAGTGTCGTGCATGCAATCATATGCGTGCATGCGCATGTGCATGTACATGCATGCTAGACAAGTGTTGTGCATGCAATCACATGCATGCATGCACATGTGCATGTATATGCATGCAATCTAATGCATGTTTAGCATATTTTATAAGTCCACTACACATTAATCTAACACCTTCTGCTTATATAACCTTTGCCAATACATTTCTATAGTTTTAAATGCCACTACTAGCATAACCCATGGACGCATATCAACAAGGCCGTTAGATGATCTACACCCTCTTATACTGAGACAAAGTAAGCCACTAGGTTCGTTACATTCTCCCCTTGTAAAATTCAACTCATGTCCTCATGAGTTACTTGAGGTACACATGCTTCTTCAACCTTAATATGTGGCATAACTCTACTTTATAAGGCACTGCTTCAATGTGGGCTAACACTGCTTCTACTACTTTTAAATGCAAAAGACTAAGCTTTAGCCAACTCTATGGTTTTACATCTCTTATCCACATATGGCTTTTGGTGATTCTGAGCCTCCGCTATGTTCTCGATGCCTTTCTCAATTGCACATTTCATTAATAGCAATAGAACATGGGTATTCCCAATACCCTTCCACATTATACAACAACTTCCTCATTAACCTACATATGGCTTAAGCTCTACTGTTTCTGACGAAATTGGTGCAGTCGCAACTTAATCTACCACATACTCAAAATACAAGTAAGTGCATCAACCTTGCCACTAGCATGTATAAAGTTTGGAACTAAACCATTTATGAAATTCGTATAAATTATTTACTACACATGTTCAAGCTGACGTAGCAAACATCTGCATTATAGGGTTAATCCACTTTTTCCTACTAAGAATAAAATAGCACATTATGAAATACTAACTCCACCATGGCAAGAGAGATACTCAGCTCAGACTAGATATGTATTCATATGACACGTTTTGGGTGGCCAATCCAAAAGAGACAAATAAAAACATAATCACATCCCCCATCTGTGTATCTTATGGCTATACAACCCACACAAGTAAATTCAAGGGAACCTAAAAGATTATGAACATAGTTTACTATGACTTCTCACAAAAAGAACCTACTCAACATAGCTAACAACTTCCTAAACCCTTGAAGTTTACCTCTTTAAGCAATCGCTCATGGGCCCTCACAACCCTAGCATTGATTTTGCTAAAGCACTACAACTCCCTACACATGGTCTACTTTAAAATAATGCGGCAACGTGGTCCACCATTAGACAATCTACCAATTATAGAAATTTGTAGGAACATACCTTCACAATTATCATGGCCCGCTGTCCATGCCTTGCATGAAAACATTCGACTTAACATTTCATCCTATTTTCCGTAACTTTAGACCAAGTTTAGCTCCTTGATGAACTGCATTCCATTAGCTTTTCTACCTTACATAGCATAGAATAATAATCAAAACTTAAGATACTATCAATCCCTTAGTCCTATGCCCGTTTCTTGTTGCTCTTAACTTATCTTGGCCAGTGCATTTACCAAACAACAAACCGTTCTACTTTATAGTAGAATCTCTTGAACTCTTAGCCTCTTAGCTCCTAATTCCCACGGCCCGGCGGTGTCGGAACTTTCCGCCTCGATACTTAATCGAAACGGACCTAGCCCCTTGGCCTAGGCCATTGCACCAACACGTTTAACATCTAAGTTAAACATACATGAGACTTATATACATGCTCAATAAAGTATAGTCCCATTGATCAGATAATTACATACAAGACCAAACTCCTCCCGAGTCTTGGCATACTACAACTCCTTTAGCTTAACAGTCACTCCTCCTCCAACCTTATAGGTCACCGAGGATGACTTCGAAAACGCCTCCTTTCATGTCGCACCCCCATCCCTAGACTCTCCATCCTAATCATCGCATTCTCGGTTCGGGACGTACCATCTTAAACATACACAAACAACATAAGGGGGTTAGTCCACAAGGACTAAGTGGGGAGGGAACATTTCGGGAGCATCCACAACATCAACCACCAGGTAATCTACCATAACCATCAAAGATAAGAACAACAACAATTTTACCCGCTCCACTATGCCCCGCATTAGTTAGAACTCATACTACAAGCATGTTTACATTCACATCAATCTTCATGTATGCACATATGCCAAGCGTAATCCTTGGGTTGCGACCCCAAGGGACCACTCTCCATCCAGACGCGTGCAGGGGCTAAACTCATCCAACAGGCTCTCCGCCGGGATGCGAGTCTACACGGCCACCCCCACCTCCAAGGTGGGCCGCAAATGCAATATGCCATCCAACAGGCCATCCGCCGGATCGCGGAGTCTCACGCCATTCCACCCCTCCGAAGGTGGTCCGTTTGCAATGCAAGATGCAACATCATCCATCATGACTTTACAATACATCTTACGCCCAAGAACAACCACAAAACAATGCAATACAATAGAATGAGGTTCATACCAAGATATTTCATATCCAAGTGACAACACATCATTGCACATCTCAAAGCAAGAACAGAACTCCCTTAACATATAAGCAACCATATCTTCCGTGTAATACCATAATTACACTAACGTCCTAGAGATAATTCACATATTCTACTAGAAGCATAACCAAGCAATACAATAGACCAAGCACTCATCAAATCCCCAAGCACGCCAAAATCCCCACCTCGGTTTTCTCGGATTGATTCCACTTCTTATTAACTGGGTCTATCTTCCTTTGCTTCTATTTCCTCATTGCCTTTCCATTTGCAAACTCTTTCCGGTTTACGCTCTTTGTTCCACAATTCGCCATCCTCTCCTTCTCTAGAGAATCGGTTGAGGAGAAACAATAAACAAGATCCTTCACCAAACCAAGGCACCCTCTCCTTTGTTCACATCCAATATATATACACAATGAGTACATCTCCATGCATATGCATGCTAGACAAGTGTCGTGCATGCAATCATATGCGTGCATGCGCATGTGCATGTACATGCATGCTAGACAAGTGTTGTGCATGCAATCACATGCATGCATGCACATGTGCATGTATATGCATGCAATCTAATGCATGTTTAGCATATTTTATAAGTCCACTACACATTAATCTAACACCTTCTGCTTATATAACCTTTGCCAATACATTTCTATAGTTTTAAATGCCACTACTAGCATAACCCATGGACGCATATCAACAAGGCCGTTAGATGATCTACACCCTCTTATACTGAGACAAAGTAAGCCACTAGGTTCGTTACATTCTCCCCTTGTAAAATTCAACTCATGTCCTCATGAGTTACTTGAGGTACACATGCTTCTTCAACCTTAATATGTGGCATAACTCTACTTTATAAGGCACTGCTTCAATGTGGGCTAACACTGCTTCTACTACTTTTAAATGCAAAAGACTAAGCTTTAGCCAACTCTATGGTTTTACATCTCTTATCCACATATGGCTTTTGGTGATTCTGAGCCTCCGCTATGTTCTGATGCAGTCTTCTCAATTGCACATTTCTGCCACAATAGCAATAGAACATGGGTATTCCCAATACCCTTCCACATTATACAACAACTTCCTCATTAACCTACATATGGCTTAAGCTCTACTGTTTCTGACGAAATTGGTGCAGTCGCAACTTAATCTACCACATACTCAAAATACAAGTAAGTGCATCAACCTTGCCACTAGCATGTATAAAGTTTGGAACTAAACCATTTATGAAATTCGTATAAATTATTTACTACACATGTTCAAGCTGACGTAGCAAACATCTGCATTATAGGGTTAATCCACTTTTTCCTACTAAGAATAAAATAGCACATTATGAAATACTAACTCCACCATGGCAAGAGAGATACTCAGCTCAGACTAGATATGTATTCATATGACACGTTTTGGGTGGCCAATCCAAAAGAGACAAATAAAAACATAATCACATCCCCCATCTGTGTATCTTATGGCTATACAACCCACACAAGTAAATTCAAGGGAACCTAAAAGATTATGAACATAGTTTACTATGACTTCTCACAAAAAGAACCTACTCAACATAGCTAACGACTTCCTAAACCCTCGAGTTTACCTCTTTAAGCACTGTTCATGGGCCCTCACAACCCTAGCATTGATTTTGCTAAAGCACTACAACTCCCTACACATGGTCTACTTTAAAATAATGCGGCAACGTGGTCCACCATTAGACAATCTACCAATTATAGAAATTTGTAGGAACATACCTTCACAATTATCATGGCCCGCTGTCCATGCCTTGCATGAAAACATTCGACTTAACATTTCATCCTATTTTCCGTAACTTTAGACCAAGTTTAGCTCCTTGATGAACTGCATTCCATTAGCTTTTCTACCTTACATAGCATAGAATAATAATCAAAACTTAAGATACTATCAATCCCTTAGTCCTATGCCCGTTTCTTGTTGCTCTTAACTTATCTTGGCCAGTGCATTTACCAAACAACAAACCGTTCTACTTTATAGTAGAATCTCTTGAACTCTTAGCCTCTTAGCTCCTAATTCCCACGGCCCGAAGGTGTCGGAACTTTCCGCTCTGATACCAACTGAAACGGACCTAGCCCCTTGGCCTAGGCCATTGCACCAACACGTTTAACATCTAAGTTAAACATACATGAGACTTATATACATGCTCAATAAAGTATAGTCCCATTGATCAGATAATTACATACAAGACCAAACTCCTCTGAGTCTTGGCATACTACAACTCCTTTAGCTTAACAGGTCACTCCGAATTCTCCAACCTTATAGGTCACTGAGGATGACTCGGGAAAACGCTCCTGCTGTCGCACCCCCATCCCTAGACTCTCCATCCGAATCTTTGCATTCTCATTTCGGGCGTGCCATCTTAAACATACACAAACAACATAAGGGGTTAGTCCACAAGGACTAAGTGGGGGGGAACATTTGGGAGCATCCACAACATCAACCACCGGGTAATCTACCATAACCATCAAAGATAAGAACAACAACAATTTTACCTGCTCCACTACGCCCCTGCATTAGTTAGAACTCAGGCTACAAGCATGTTTACATTCACATCAATCTTCTGTATGTATGCACATATGCCAAGCGTAATCCTTGGGTTGCGACCCCAAGGGGACCACTCTCTCCATCTGTACGTACAGGGCTAAACTCATCCAACAGGCTCTCTGGCCGGATGCGGAGTCTACACGGCCACCCCACCCCTCCGAAGGTGGGCCGCAAATGCAATATGCCATCCAACAGGCCATCTGGCCGGATGCGGAGTCTCACGGCCATTCCACCCCTCCGAAGGTGGTCCGTTTGCAATGCAAGATGCAACATCATCCATCATGACTTTACAATACATCTTACGTCCAAGAACAACCACAAAACAATGCAATACAATAGAATGAGGTTCATACCAAGATATTTCATATCCAAGTGACAACACATCATTGCACATCTCAAAGCAAGAACAGGAACTCCCTTAACATATAAGCAACCATATCTTCCAGGTAATACCATAATTACACTAACGTCCTAGAGATAATTCACATATTCTACTAGAAGCATAACCAAGCAATACAATAGACCAAGCACTCATCAAATCCCCAAGCACGCGTCAAATCCCCACCTCAGTTTCTCGGATTGATTCCACTTCTTATTAACTGGGTCTATCTTCCTTGCTTCTATTTCCTCATTGCCTTTCCATTTGCAAACTCTTTCCGGTTTCTGCTACTGTTCCACAATTCGGCCATCCTCTCCTTCTCTAGAGAATCGGCAGAGGAGAACAATAAACAAGATCCTTCACCAAACCAAGGCACCCTCTCCTTTGTTCACATCCAATATATATACACAATGAGTACATCTCCATGCATATGCATGCTAGACAAGTGTCGTGCATGCAATCATATGCGTGCATGCGCATGTGCATGTACATGCATGCTAGACAAGTGTTGTGCATGCAATCACATGCATGCATGCACATGTGCATGTATATGCATGCAATCTAATGCATGTTTAGCATATTTTATAAGTCCACTACACATTAATCTAACACCTTCTGCTTATATAACCTTTGCCAATACATTTCTATAGTTTTAAATGCCACTACTAGCATAACCCATGGACGCATATCAACAAGGCCGTTAGATGATCTACACCCTCTTATACTGAGACAAAGTAAGCCACTAGGTTCGTTACAAAACTACAAAATAAAAAATACAAACACACCCTCGGGGCACTAGCGAGCAACCTTCCATACGCAGCACCTTGTTTTCTTAGTAGCTTTTTAGCCCCAATCCATAATAATTAAGTACCACCAAAAGCCTCTGTCAAACTTAACAAAATTATTTGTAAATCAGTTTAATACTTTCCTATATTCACGCTCCAAACTGCCTTGGAATGCCTTAGCCAGGAAGAATTTGAAGATAAAATGTTTAAGCAGACCTTAACACAAATGTTAAGGCAAATCTCAATGCTTTCATTGATATAATGAAGACAATTACTCCAGTCTCAAATACTTCAATCTAGAGATCCTTGCATAGTATAGGGACCATTAGCAATTTTTTGTCTTACCTTTATCTGAATTAAAAGCCATCATTTTGAATGCCTATTATGGGCTCAAAAAAATGTCACAATCTCCTATTATTATGACTCGTTAACACTACCAAAAGAGTGTCTTCCAGACTGGCATTGCAAACCAAGATCTGAATATTATTAGTACAAATGTCTATATAGACATTTCACATAACTAAAAGTAGTGGAAAATGCCAACTTCAGATTTTATGTATGTTCAACAAGATGTTCTAACCACCATTATCCAAAATCTTCATTGACTACACGAGTTACCTATAAAGTGGTGGCTGTTGCTTTATCGGCATACCAAATGACACTCCCCTTGAAAGGAAACACCATTTGTGCTGGTAATTCCAGTGGTGGCAGTTTCTCGCCAAATACCTTTTTCATCATATCCACTTTGCCAAACCCAGTAGCCACAAAAATGGTGTTTGCTGCTGCATTTATCACGGGAACCATCATTGTAAGGAAGACTTTTGGTTTACATGCCCCAAAAAGAAAACATTACCGAAAAATTGCAGATGAAGAAAAAACAGGAAAAAAAAGGAAAAGAAAACAGATAAAAAGCATCGAGAAGTGTTCAAAACATGAAAAAAACTGCCGGGAAAAGCTTTTCCAATTTTGAAGGGGTGGGGGGCTGCAAAATGAAAACTAGCCCATTGTAATATGTTCGGGCGATGGTTTTGGCGAGTCAAGTATGTGAGTTATCCATTTTTCTGTCTCCTTCACAAGAGGGTGGTTAGGAAATGATGATGCAATATGTCCATCAGGTCCCATCCCTAGCAATATCAAATCAAATCTGGGAAATCCATCTTCAGAAACATCCACCATTTTTGTCTTCACAAGTTGCGTTAAACAACGTTCATAATCTTCAGCTGCATTAAGCACTTTATTGATTGTATATACATGACCAATAGGTATGCTTATTTGCATAGCAGAAAAAGGTCTATTGGAATCCTCAAAACTGGCATTTTCCGAATCCAAGTTAATGTACCTTAGAAAGAAGACCTCTGGCCAGCCTATAGTTGCTCTCTTTATCATCTTTAGGCACAACTCGTTCATCAGCCCAAAGCACATGCCATTTTTCCCAATCTATAGATTCATGGTGTTTAGGTTCGTGCAACTTCCTGGAATCAGCAAATAAATAAAATATACAAAATATCTATTCTAGAAGCTTGATAAAATGCATGGATTTTTTGCCGAAACAAGACGAATTATGATATGCTAACTTAGTAAAATCCGAGGAGCATTACTAGTGAAACATATACTAAATGCATACGACAATGGATGACAGAAAAGGAAACCTCCCTTTATATATGAACTACAAAACGTCAAATACATGAGATATAAGTCTCTCAGATGCATATGCAATTCAGAAAAAACAAAAAAGAGCTTTCCTTTGGCCACTCTACGCATCCGCGTTTTCTAACTTAATAATCTGAGAAATGTGCTTACCCTAATGCGCTAATAAGAGAACCGCTAGATAATGCAACAGAAAAAGCTCCCCTGTCTTTAATAGAATTGGCAGACAGCTTTGCAATGTGATTCGCCAAACTCCACTATAGTTCTTCAACGCTTTCAAAGATCTTCAATTTGGCATCCTTACTGAGTTTAGAAGAAGTCATTTCCGCAAAACCCAATTTGTTGTCACTGGCCAAGGACGGTGATCTGGTAACAAACTTGCTATAATTTCTGGCCCTTGCAGTCACATTTCCTGGCAAAAACTTAGAGTGGATGAGTTCTCTGAAACTAAAACAAAGTGCTATGGGCATCACGAATTAGCAGGGCGAGACCAGGTCTGGGAACTGAAGTGAGAGCCTGAGACATGGAGTTTAAGACATAGCTGGAGCATTGAGAAATTAAAAGCTCTACTTGGACATGCATTGATAAATGCAAATGCTGATATTCAACTAAAGAGCAACCAGGGACAAACCAGTGATGTCCCGTTCAAGCATTCCTCTCAATGGAAATCCTAGCCATGGCCGACGTGGAATTTTCTTGAATTTTGATATGATTTAAGGTTAATATCTAATAATGAGCTAAGGGCAGCGGCCAATATGATTAAGCATTGGGCGAAATCATATAGAGTTAGTATATATCATGGTTGGGAACAAAAGGCAAAGGCAGGCCAAAGAAGGCTAAAGTTGCAGAGACTTTTATAAATAGAACCTGAACTTCAATTGATGAGATCTCCGAAATCAGAGCTCCGATTGAGGTGATATTTGTTTCACTGGAACCGTCTCGAAGTTTAATTTCTGAATTGGGGTGACACTTCCATAGCTCATCTGACTAAGAGAGTTATGGCCAGAAGAGTGATAGGGGGTTGAGAAAGACTGCTCTACTCATTCACTCTTGAATCTGATTCCTAGAAAGCCATTACCTTTTTCCTAGAGCTTTTGCTGTTCTTGTTTAATATCCTGTTACTATCCTAGAACCTTACTCTTGGTGCATCAGATTGAGGACTGCTAGCTCGAGAAAGGAGCTACAAGAGAAAACTGATTGTCAAGTATGCCTTACTGTCTTTATATTCCAACCTGATATTGCTAGCAGAGTGGTCCGGTTGGGTGGAGAGCTTTGGGCTAAAGGCTTGGTTTTTTAAGAATCTTTAATGTTTAGTGTTAGATCACTAGATGTTTGATCTTTTGATTACTGGCTAACCTTTGGTTTGTAACAAGTGGTATCAGAGCACGGTTCCGATTTCTCTTGAAGCCTGTGTGTGCTTTTATTTGACTAAAGTTAGTTTAACTATTCTATTAGAAGTAGTTTATTATTTCTATAAGAAAAGTTAAGAAGTTTAATTCTAAAGATCAAGAATAAGCCTTAGAAAAAGGCGTTATATCTCTCAGACTCTTGCTGTAGAATTCTTCGTCTTTGGAACCCTAACATTGCCCTTACAGTTTTATGAAATTCGATGCCTTTAGGGTATTCCTGAAGAAATTCATGATGCCTTTATAACGTATTTAAAACCATTATCGATATTTTATTTGAGACATTACTTACTTTGGAATAAATCGTTTCAAGCTTTAGAACTTCCTATAATATTTCCTGGTTATGTCGAAAGAAAGATCATTTAAGGCTATGTTAGCAAAGAACTATACCATTTGTTTGGGTTTGCAGGTTCTAATGTCAAGATTGAGTTTTTTGCAGGACATAGAAATTGCCATGCAGGGAATTATTTTGGGTGATATTCTTACCTTCTTATAATGAGCAACCTACGTTTTAGGCGTTTGCAGCTATAAGGTAAACGGATATTTGAGTTACATTTGCCTTAAGGGAAGTATAAGGTGTTCTTTTCTTTGTGTAGTTTATAGTAAATCTTGAGACAACTAATATGTCTGTAGTATAATAGTTGGACGAAATTTTTTAGCCTAAAGGGCTAAACTAGGTTATTTTGTAGCCTAAAGGGCTGGACTTGGAAATTTTTAGCCTAAAGGGCTGGACTTGACTATTTTTTATTGTGCAAGTTGTAGCCATGGATTTCATTATGCTAATTTTCCATATAATTTCTTGATCGAGGACGATCAATTCCGAGAAGAGGAGGAATTGATATGATTTAAGGTTAATATCAAATAATGAGCTCAGGGGAGCGGCCAATATGATTAAGCATTGGGCGAAATCATATAGAGTTAGTATGCATCATGGTTGGGAACAAAAGGCAAAGGCAATGGCAAAAGGCAGGCCAAAGAAGGCTAAAGTCACAGAGATTTCTATAAATAGAACCTAAACTTCAATTGACGAGATCTATGCAACCAGAGCTCCGATTGAGGTGATATTTGTTTCATTAGAACCATCTCGGAGTCTAATTTCTGAATTGAGGTGGTGCTTCCCATAGCTCATCCGATTAAGAGAGTTATGGCCAGAAGAGTGTTAGGCATTTAAGAAAGACTGCTTTACTCATTCACTCTTGAATCTGATTCTTAGAAAGCCATTACCTTTTTCCTAGAGCTTTTGCTGTTGTTGTTTAATATCCTGTTACTATCTTAGAACCTTACTCTTGGTACCTTCAAGGTCTTTTGCGGGCGTGATCATAATATTGTTATTATTATTATATTGAGGACTGCTAGCTAGAGAAAGGAGCTACAAGAGGAAATTGATTGTCAGGTATGCCTTACTGTCTTTATATTCCATTGAGAATCTTTAATGTTTAGTGTTAGTTTACTAGATGTTTGATCTTTTGATTACTGGCTAACCTTTGGTTCGTAACAAATTTTCACAGCCCTAGATGATATGGGACGCTTGTAGGTAATCCATGTGGATAAAAGTCCTAGTTCGCAGCAATGTGGACACTCTAAAATTGCTTCAAAGTGTCAACTTGTGTTTGTGCAAACGTTAGCAAAAAGGCACGCCAGAGGCCATAGAAAATAAAGACATATGAAAATAAGGGCAAAGTAATATAAATTGAATTGTACTTCTTGTGGTTAACGCAGTAGAAAGAAAGAAAGAAAGAAATAATGTTTTTTATCGTCCACTGAGACCAATCGACCTATGGGATCCAAAAGGAGCGCAGGAAACTTATTACTGTCCGGGTTAAAAAACCCCCGCCCCAAAGGGTTTTCGACGGAAAAACTGTGGCAATAATAAGAATGATGTCAAACTGTACAAGTATACATCATCATGAAATAAAGGTATATATACATGCCAAGTGTGTGTCCGAGGACATAGCTGATCTCGCATGTCCATGACCTCCTGAAGGTATGATCCCAGCACCCATACGGAAGCCGTACTCAACGTCACATGTAGCGGCTGGCCAGGCCTGACCAACTCAGCATATCGCAGATTTATCGCATTTGTTCATTTTGAAGCATGAAAGTGTTTCTTGCTTTTTTTATTTGTACATTGTGTTCACACAATTCAATTCAACTTTGATGCAAAAAGGGATCAATTATTATGCAAAATCTTTATTAACTTGATGCCAAATATGTCAATTTATATATATTGATGCATCCAACATTTATGGGGATCGAGATGTTATTTACGTCAAATTAAATGTTAAGGCCAAGAATTAAAACACGTCCACAATTGAAGGTTTTGAGCCATCCGGATTAATGGCTTCCACATCTTTATGCCCTTTCTTGCTAGAAATATTGCAATGGGGGATGGTTCTTGGCGCAGCCCTTAGCGCCTGCGGCTAGGGCGGCAGCAGAGGAAGGAGGCCGCCCTCCTCTCCTCTCTTTCCGGCACTGCTGCAGACCTTCTTGCAGATCAAAGACCAAACCGGTGCTAGTGGGGTTTGCCGGTGCTCCAGACGATTTTGCCTTCAAAGAATTTGCAGATCAGATTTTGAAGCAGCTTCAAGGCGGTCTTTTGGATTCAGGCTGGTAAGCCACTAACGTGGCATTTTTGCTCTCAATCTTTAGAAGAATGATGATTTATATCACAATCAAAAAGCGTAGAGTCTATAAGGTGGAGCCGAAATTTAAAAAGCGAGAATCTTTAAAAGCGGCTTAGGGTCTTTTTAGCGGTCTTTCTAGTTGGATCTTCGGATCATTTGGTTTTTTCCTCCTCTTGCTCTTTCTTGCTAGCGAAAAGATGCGGAGGTGTTTTTCTTGGAAGAAGTTGAGTAAATTCTTGATCTCGGTTACGGTTTTATAAAGAATGTTGGGTTATTTGAGATTGCCGAGCTAGGGATCTATTGTGCCAGGCTGATGCTTCCATATCAAGACCAGATATCATGAGCCAGGATTTTAGGGAGAGTTCTGGTGGCTGGGCTGTGTGTCTAGCCGATTCATGGTGTCGGCTGATCCGCATCCCGACAATGCAAAGATCTCCTTTTGATCTCACATACGGTAATAAAATTGTATAATTTGATCATAGTTTGAAGTATGGGATTCCCCTAACGAGAGGCAAGGAGACCGTTTCGTGTTACTCTTCATCTCTTTCCATCTTCATTTCTAGTTTTGCAAGAGGTTTTTGGAGCATTCAAGATTTGTTTGTAGCTATGGAAAATGGGTACTTGGCTCCTATAGTACTCTGTTTAATTGAGACAGAAGAAGAGGTTGAGAGAGGCTCATGTGTTCTTTAGTTACATACATGATTCAGATCCAGATGGGATCCTTTGTACTTAACTTATATCTGATCCATAGAGGGATCTCTGTATTGTAATTCTTCCTATCTGATTAATACAGAAACTTCTTTCCTTCAAAAAAAAAAAAAAAAAAAAAATATTGCAATGATTGTTCTCTAGCATATGCAACAACCTAAGTTTATATTAATTATATCTTTATGCTTTTTCTAGCTCTATCATTTTTTTTTTAAAGAGTACATGGGGGACTCAAAACCCAATGGAGAATATATCCACTAGAGCAACACTACCCACCACATACATAACATAGAAAAGAAGAGAATACATATCACCACGAGCACAACTATTTGCTATGAGTAGGTCTGTATCTGAAGATATTGCTCCCTTATGACACTCTTTACATCATCCCTTAAGGAAGGAAGGAAGGAAGGTTCTTTTATCATCCGCGGAGGCCAATCGGCCTATGGGACCCAAATTACACGGGTGCAGCAAGCCCGTTGCTACCCGGATTAAAAAATCTCCCCCTTAGGAGGGAAAACCGCCGCAGACAACAACAAGCTGGCCGGCAAAATTACAAATATACATATACACATGAATTCCCTCGCACCTCGGGTAGGGGCGTCCCGGGCGAGGTGAGTCCGCAGATCCAAAACCTCCCCGGAGGTAGGGAGCCAAGGGATCGAACCGACGGCTGCGTCTTGAAAGCTTCTCGCGGGGCGCGCACGTGTCGCACCAAGAGAATGTAGCGAGCCCGAATCTAACTATAGGCTGGACAGCTCTGGAAGGCATGGCTTTCATCCTCAACAACCCCCCGGCAACACCGACAAAGCCTGTCCCCGCGCTGCTCTCCAATCCACCGACTGCCTCAAGCCGAAGATGGTGGGCCCCCGCTCAATGGACGCGATGATCATGCGCTTCTTCATGGGCAACCGAGAACGCAGTAGAGCCGTGGGCCTCAACTGTGGTGGGGTTTATGTGATGTTTGTAGTGTGCCATCTTTACCTGCTCCAGAGCATGGTGGTCCCGTGAGCTTCCCCTGAAACAAGAGTCCAAGTACCCCTCAGCCTATCCCGCCTTGGGCCGCTGTAGGCACTGACGCGCCTATGTGCGCTCTACGCTCCAACGCCACCCACCGGGCTCTCTTTGTCCTTCTAACAAGCCCCCGAAGTCGCTAAGGCTCATCGCCACAACAGAAGCTGCGCGGGGAGCCGAGTGTCGCCATGCCGCCACCTTCATACGAAATAAACAATGTGTCTATCGAGGGGCCGCATCGCCTCCCCGCAAGAAGATCCGATATGGAACGAGGGCTTGACCCCCAAGTGCCCGCGTCAAAAAATGCCTTCGGACCTGCTCTAAGTCGCTCCAAATCGCCAAAGACACCACTGGGCCCTACACGTCGACCCCATACGTAAGAATTGGCTCCACCGATGTTCTAACAAATGTGACCGGTGGCCCCACCATACAAACTACGCCTGGACTATTGTTTTGCATTAGCGCATACTTTCCAACTCAAGGGTCACCGAAGGCTAATGGATGCATCCCAATACATGGAGGATTTGGAAATTCCACCCCCGTGTACTTGTAGTCGGGTGTGACCTCTACTATCCGCCTCGATAAGTGAGCGCCGGAGGTGCTAGATGACGGAGGAGGATATGAGGACCACCTTAGTCTTGGCCAGGCTGACACGCATGTCCGGCCACCCCGAGAATGTGTCCAGGCATCTAGGTGTGCCCGCATGCCCTCCGTGTATGGGGCAAGAGGTCCACATCATCCGCATAGATGAGCCGCCGGATGACCGGGTGCAAGAGTCAGATACCGCCCCCCATTGGCAGCAAGCCGTTCCAACCGGTCAATGTAAAGTCCAAAGAGTGTGGGTGAGAGAGGACAACCTTGTCTAACTCCAATGCTACCGGCAAATGACCGCCCTTCCTTCGCATTGCGCCTATGCAGCTCTCGATACCCCATTAACCGCCTGCTCGCAGATCCATAGGGGAGTCCGAGATGGTGCATCTCGCCCACAACTTTTCCCCCGGGAATGGTGGCGGTCGAAAGCTAAGTCCACAAAACAGCAAGACAGTCCTCCCCGACGGTTCCTGTTATCCTCAACCAGTGGCCCCGAGTGTGAAGATGTGATCAACGGGCCGAATGCCTGGCCCGGAAGCCCGCCTCGGTAAGTGCCCCGACTTCCGCCGCGCCTCTACCCATCCGTTACCTCAAGTTTCCGAGAATGCCCGCCGACAAAATTTTGGCAAACACCGAAATGACCATGATGGTTCAAGAATTGGTCGGACAAAGGTGGGTCCCCTCGCCTTGTAGATCTGAACAACCCCGCCAGGGTCCATGACCGGGAAACCCTCTTGCAAATACCGCTGAACAATGCAAAGAAGGATTCGGCACCATGGGCCGTCCCGCCCACTTGAGCAACTTCTCGCTTTGCGAGGCCGCCTAAGTCCGATGCCTTCCCATTAGCCAGCCGCAGCCCTCTTCGACATCTTCTTCGCGGATCACCAACGTGGGCCATGTTGCGGGGGGCACATCCGGCCCGTGTTCCTGGGATCATAAAGCCGCTGTGTAATGCGCCCCATTGCACTCGCCCGATGTTCCCTCGTGGCCGCGGCTGCCCTGGCAGAGTACCCTCGCCCGAAAAAGTTCTCGCGTGGGCATCCAAGAGGTCGAAAGATTTCTCCTTGGTGCCTTGCCGTGTACCTTGCCTTTGTTTCCTTTGAGGAAGGCACGGTAATGGCCGGTGGCCCGAGCTCATGGCGGTCCTCCGAACCCGCGGCGAGACGGAGTGCGATTTATGCGCTCCTTACACTCAAACATCAAACCATCCGTTAGGGCGAAAGGTTATGCCTCGATCTCGGGCGTGGGGAGGTCTCCCAAAGCACATGTTCCGCCTGCTCGGGGAGCTCAACCAGGTGGGTCGGGTTTGTCGCTCCAAAGATGTGGGCCCCAGAATCGCGGAGGGGCTTCGCCGCCATAATCCAAGCGCAACCGAGGTCGGCAAGGGTATCGCTATCGGGGGGGGCCATAGCGGCCGCCGGCCACTTCACATAGAGTGGGAGGTGATCTCGAAGTTGGCCTCCTCGCCCCGACCGTCCCGTGTTTACGGAAAATGGCTGACAAGGTGTACATCCTACGCCCGCCACTATGACATAATCCACGACACTAGTTCCGGCCCGCCGTGATTGTCCCCGCTCGGCAAGTGTACCCATGGGAAGAGGGCCATTGTGGTAGGCCATTGCATAACATCGAGCAATTGTCTACCGGGGTGACCTGACCGGCATCCGAAAAGCCGCGGTGCAAGCCGCCTCTGCCCAGACGCAAATCGCAAAGACGCCATCCGCGAGGGGGTCCAGCCGCATGGCCTTCCACCCACCCCGCCCTCACAAGCATTGAAGTCTCCAAGGAGCATGACTCGCCCCATCCGCTTGGCCTTCCCAGATGTCATCATATAGATCGACATACGGGTCCATCCCGCCCACCTCCGGGTGGTCGTGATAGAAGGGACTCTCTCGCATGGGAAAAGTAGCAAGCAGCTAGGAAGAGAGGATCTCCGCCCCAGGTGGTGCACTCGATCCACAAGTAGCGGTTATGTCTGGCGGTCTTCCGGAGGGAAAACAAATGTGCCAAGGCTACCCTAGTAGCGAGCAACCCCACCGCGCCCCACGCCTCCCCCCTGACAACCATTGAACACCGAAAAATGCCGGTACCTTGGCAGACGGGCAGCTGTGGGTCTGGGTGTTCCCATGTCTCCATGAGGAAGATGAGGTCCATGTCCACAGCCCCTACCGAATTGAGGCTATCGCCTTTCTCGCCCACGGGAAAACCCCGGACAGTTCGCACCACCACCCGGAGGTACAATTCCTATTGAGCCGCCGGAGATGCTGAGTGTGTGTCACGGATGGACCAGCAGCGGAGCAACTGAGTTATGGGGCGACTTCGGACAAGCGTAAGCGGAGGCGGCAGGGCAGCATTTGGCTGCGGGGAGCAGAATCGAAGTTGTAGGGGCGATTTGGCCGAGCGGAGGATCGTGGCGCTGCAGCAGGGGTAGCATTTGGTCGAAGGTGTAGCCGCGGCAGATTTGGTCGACCGCGGGCATCCCCCCGACCGACGGCGAACTCCCTCTGCAGCCTCTCTGTTAGACCGGAGTAAGATCTCGCTCACATCTGAGAGATGTGCCCTTCAGTAACTTGCCCTGTCGCAGTATGGCCTCTCGAACTCGTGCATCAGCAACCGTGAACACCACGACTCGGCTGTGGCCTGGGCGCTGGACCCCACACCGGGCTGGTCACGTAACCTGAACAGGTGCTGGACCAGGAAACGTCATGCGCACAAGGATCTTTGTGTGTATCTTCTGGATGAGATTCTCTCCCAGCTCTTCCGGCAGGCCCCGAACTACTAGGTTGTGGCTCCGTCGCTGCACACAGAGCTCGTCGTCCTGAGGGAACCGCCCACCCGGCCCGGGTGGTGGCGCGTGATGATGGTGCTGGCTGCATGGGCTGCTCTTGCTGGCGTTCGTGTTGACCCGGTGACCCCGGGACATCTTACGAGGAGTTGTTGGGCTTAAGGAATGCTGGTGTGTCATGTGTTGCAGCTTCTGTTCTCTGAAGTCTGGAGCTCAGCTCTTGCAAGGCTTGGCCCTGTCTCCTCCTCAACTTCCAACTGGAGTGTGGCCTGTGCGCGCCGTGCCATGGCATTGGCCTCATCAATCTCGATGCGGAGTTGAGACGTGATTGCAAGTGTCTTCGCCTGCTGTCCCCAGGTCCCCGGCCCGTCGCCTCGTCCGGGGTATCCATGCGAAGCCTCATGATGTTCAGCACACCGGCTTCTTTGTCTGTCTCGCGGGGTGCACTAAGCGGATCTTTCATTAAAGTCCAACCGGTCTTGTGTGCTTGGGTCTCCAACTCAGTGATCTGTTGTTTCGCTATCACCAACTGTCTGCGCAACACGTGGGATTTGCAGACTCCATGTCCGTCTCCAGGCCCACAATTCGGGCACTATTGGCCTCAACCCTAGCTTGGATCGCGGCCCAAGGTTCTGCCAATGGAGGGGGCCCTGTGGGGCCTGAGCAGCCAACTTCCGCTGCCGAAAGCAGCCCGGCCGTGTGGGCCTTGGCCCTCGGGCCTCCTTCTTCATGGAGGATGTCTCTCCCTTGCCCATCACAGCCTGCGACGGGCCACTTCCTTGGTGGCCCTTCTTGGTTTTCCCAGTGTGCTCTACCAAGGGGAGGTCGGCAGGCCGTGGCCGGGTTTGCCCGAGGTGGGGTACTGTGGTCTGTGGAAGCTCACCTGCTAGGGGTGAGTCGGACACTGGGCTGCTTCTGTGGCCATGACTGGGGGTATGGCACGTCAAGCAAGGTTTAGGCTATGGCAGGGGCTTGTCGTCCGTCTAGCAGGGGCTAGGGAAGGCTATGGCGGTGGGCAATGTGGCCAAGGAGCTAGGCAAGGCCAAGAGGCAAATTGGTTGGGCTATGGCAATGTCGCAAATGTTGGAGCCTAGCTCAACATTATTCTATGCTACCGACTTCCAAAGGCAAAGGGGGTCTCTCGCATACAAAATTGCGCTCGAGTAATCCAATTTGGGGACCAAAAAACGTATGTCGAGCACCTTTTAGGGTTTGGGGGTTTTGGGGCTAGAGAGGGAAGAACACTTGCGCCTTCACAATGCGACTCACGCCAGACGCTAAGCACCTTATGGTCTGAAAAGACCTGTCCCTTGAAGATGAGGAGATTTCGTCTCTTCCAGATGGACCAAATGATCCAAGCAGATGCTCTATCATTTTGGCTTCCACATGCAAATCAACATAGGTAATGAATATGATAGAAGAGTCAGTCGTCCTGTGCTTCGAATCACCCTGCTTGCTGTGGTCTATTTAACGTAGGATCTTAGCTGAACTTATTTACGGTGTACATACAAGCCTTATTACTAATGCTTGCCCAAAATTGTTAGGCACCAAACCGCTGTGTGGTCCGCTTAACGAGGGATCTTAGCTGAACTTATTATTTACTTGCACATACAAATCTTATTACTAATGGTTGCCCAAGATTGTTAGGCACCAAATTGCTTGTTGTGGTCTGTTTAACGTAGGATCTTAGCTGAACTTATTTACGGTGCACATACAAGCCTTATTACTAATGGTTGCCCAAAATTGTTAGGAAAAGGTATTGCATGCCAGAGAATAATATTAAGACAATAGGTTTCACACATGAGCTTAAGAAAGGGAAGAATAAGACTTGATAACATACCAAATCAGCCGAAATGAATCTTGAAGAAATCGGGCGTCAGGCTCTGTAACAGACCCGATAAAGCAGAGTATTGTGAACACTACATTGGCCACTACAAGAAAGGGGAATGCATAGCATAAGAATCTTTGCTAGGTCTGGTAGAAAAGAGTAGCATGTAATAAAACTCTACCTAAAATGCTTTGAACTTGTTGGGAAAAATGGCCGCCATGATCCCAACTAAGGGAGCCATATATTTTAACATTTTTCAGAGACTGGCAGCCATGAACCCAACAAACCGAGAGACAATGGACGAGATACAAAATTGAGTTCTCCTTATATAAAATCCATAAAAAAATGACGATAGGAATTGAAAGAAACGAATGAAAGCTGAAGATTTTCATAAAATAAGATTATCAGATTGTGATTGTCAGAGAAGAAGAGGTCAGGAGAAGTCGGAAAAGGTTGAAACAAGCCAGAGGGAATAAGAGGAGATTATTGTTCGTGGAAGAAATCATGGAAGGAAGCCAAGTACAACAATCCTACGTCCTTCGGCATCTCCGTGTCAAAATTTTGGTGAGCTTCTAATTTTCATAATTGTAGGATGTGAAAATCTAAAATCTAATGGCTAAAATATTGCCATATCATATTTTGCTTAGGTGGAAGTGCTAGGTGGATAGCTTAGAATTGCAAGAAAGGATGTAGGTTTGGTTGGGCTGCAGTGCTAAAAAACGATATTCCGGTGACAAAATTTTGCATTTTGGCCGGAAAATGGAGTGCTTTCGGCGTTATCGGCTGCCGAAAAAAAGGAGACACCCTCCCCCAAAAACTTTTTAAATAAGTAGACTGTGCCCGGCATTGCTGGGCATATGGTTGGATGTGCCTTAAAGGACTTTGTGATATTAGGACTCATCGATTCTATATTTGTTTAAGTTGCGATGCATCTAAAATATTAAAACTTATTGATTCTATATATTGTTTGTGGATTTTAGAGTTCACTTCATTAATATTGATGACATTGAGTTGGTAATTACAAGTTGAGCTCCCACAATTAAATATGTAGCAAAAAAAAGTGCTACATTATATTTAATCTAAACTTACGAGAAAATGATGAGGGCCAAGAAAAGAGATGTACTTCAAAGTGTGCATCCATTCCTTTCCGCATTCCACAAAAGGTGGCCTTGGAACAAAATCGCATTCCTAGAGTCATAAAAAGAATATTTGGGAACATAATTCTCATGGGCTTGAAATAGAGGATGCACATTTTATCATGCCTGTGCCTATGCTAACTCTTCCCCCTTTTCTCCATCAAGGTAGAGAAAGACCACTTCATTGCACAATCAATTATAATTGGGTCTACTAACTTAGATGATCCAAAAAGTACTTTGGAAGTTCCCAATAGAGAATTACTATTGCTTCGAGTAAATCTTAGGAGAAAGTAAAGACATAACCATGCATGTTGACAAGTGCTATACATCATATAATCTCTACTAATTTTGCTGTACCCTCTTCAACGTATCCTTGACATCCATTGCGAGCATGATTGATATAAAGATTGCCCTTTCCTTCAACAAACAAGCAAGGAGAAAGGATTGCAATGTCATCATATACGAACTAGTGAGCTAACAGCCACAATCTTGTACATTCCATTATTTGGAAGCCACGAAGACAAATCCTTTGGCTACATTGGGAAACAAAATTTATAAACAGCAATGAGCTAAACATGTTTGTTAGTACTACAAAATAAATTAGAATCCATCCTAATCAACTGGAGATTTTGCGCCATCATGCATGAGAAAATGCCATAAATGGAGAATTAGTGGTTCCCAACATAAATCAATTTATAAATTTAAATTGCAACTCCCATCTGTCTTTGTGGTAAACGAGCATATTTACATACTGCAAAATGAACCCATATTTGTCACTAAGATGTCTCATTTTTGCCAGGCAAAAATTATGCCTGCTAAGAACACAAGAGCAACACTTAACAGAACTTAAGAAAGAAGACCAACACTAGCCAGGATGCTTCTGACAACTTGATTTGTGTGGAAACATAAAGTATAGTGGTATACTGGTCTTTCATTGCCAACATTGCAAGTAGCAACAAAAGCTTTAATGGTCCGCTCTGCTTCTGGAACTCCTACAAGTATATGCATTAAGACCTGCAAAGACATTAGGCCAATGGTTATTGATAATAGTTTTGCCAGCCCTGAAATGCGTTCTGCTGATACCACTCACTTTTTTTTTTATTCTATTAATAATAGAATTCCAAGCCCCTTTGACAGTGTTGTTAATAGCAATATGCATGTGTAGAAGAATAATGCATTCATTTGGAGCTATAGTATTGAATCAGGCTTGTCCTAGAGGAAAAAACACTTTTAAATATTGAGATAGACACCAGATGCTATCCCAAACAAGTTGATCCAGTCAAAGAAATTATCTACGATGTCATTACTAGCCTTAAGCATGGTAGATTAAGGTATTGTTAGAATACTGAAGCACAATTAGTTGTTTCTAAGAATCAGGCATTTGAAGACCGATTATTTGTTGAGAAGTTTGTAAGCAGAAGATAAATCTGGCAAGGATTTCTGCAACAATTAGCAAGAGGTAAGGAGCCAAAGAGTACCCTTGCCTAACTCCTCTTTTATAGAAAAGAAGTTAGTAGGAGTACCATTGATTGTCAAGGCAGATTAGGCATTGTTATTCAACCGCAAAACCTCTGAATTAACTGAGGGTTAATACAACCAACATAACTACTATTAACATTAATTAACACAAACCATTACATTAAACATGTTTAAAATTAAATTCCCCCTTAAACCCCCTTTTGTTTGGGTGCATATTTACACGGGGGGTGACTCCGGGCAACGAGAGCTGTTGGATAGGCATATTCACCCGTTATTCCTTAATCTACACCGTACACAAAGTTCCTCGTTTGTGGGGTATGGATGTATAGAATTTGTTATACTGTATAACAAGATTTGCAAAATACTATAAGATTTCAGGCAATATACTATATGGTGTTGATTTTGTACGTGCAAAACATAATTACAGGGGCTCTCGCTGCCCTATGTCACCCCCGTGTGAATATGCACCCAAATAAAAGGGGGTTTAAGGGGGAATTTAATTTTAAACATGTTTAATGTAATGGTTTGTGTTTTTAAAATAGTCATATGCAATAGTGTTTCTAGAATTGTTACATGCATTTATGCCATTCTTAATGCCCGAAATGACCCAAGGGCTTTATTAGGGCCCGAAGGGCCCAAAATTTTTTTTAATATAACAATCAATACATATATACTATTAACATTAATTAACTCAAACCATTGCATCCAACATATTTAAATTGGAAACCCCCTGAAACCCCCTTTGGTTTGGGTGCATATTCACACGGGGGGTTACTCCGGGCACCGAGAGCTGTCGGATGGGCATATTTGCCCTTTATTCCAAGATCTGGACCATACATAGCGATCCTCGTTTGTGGGGTATGCATATACAAGTTTTTATATACTGTATATTAAAGTTTGCAAAATACAATAAGGTTTGAGAGAATGTACTTAATGGTGTTAATTTTGTACATGTATTATAAATTTTTTGAGGCTCTCGCTGCCCTACATAACCCCCCGTGTGAATATGCACCCAAACCAAAGGGGGTTTCAGGGGGTTTCCAATTTAAATATGTTGGATGCAATGGTTTGAGTTAATTAATGTTAATAGTATATATGTATTGATTGTTATATTAAAAAAAATTTTGGGCCCTTCGGGCCCTAATAAAGCCCTTGGGTCATTTCGGGCATTAAGAATGGCATAAATGCATGTAACAATTCTAGAAACACTATTGCATATGACTATTTTAAAAACATTCGTGCATGTAATCCAATTACATGAGACAAGTCGTGCATGTAATCCAATTACAAGAGACTTCTAATATAAATACAATGACGTGCATTAGTTGCATGATGGGATGCTGCTTCACATATGCTATGTATATCCACAAATTTTGGATAATTTTTAAGTACATCGTATAACTGGTTTCCAAAGGATATATCGCATCTCCCCAGGGAATTGAACCCTAGATAACTCCATTAAAATTTGGGGAATCATTGGAACCTAATATCGAAATAATTTGAAGTGCTTTTGGAAATAACCTGCAATGCTTTTGCACATGTAGCTTTTGCTTGAGGGAATAATCAGAACGGTGCACGAACATAGGAAATGTTATGCTGTAGAAGGTGAGAATCAAGAGAAAATCCAAACATTATGGCATGATGTATTAGCGGCTGCAAGCTTAAGACCCTGCTAAAATCTCCATAGCTCCTATAATGCCAAATCCATTCCAAATGAATTAGTTTAAACCATGCAATACCTGTCTGTAAATTTGTGGTAGCTGAACAGCTCTAGTGTTTCTAAAAATATGTAAGACTTTCCCACGGCTTGCAAAGCCTCATCAATCACATTCATGCATTGCATATGCAATGACTTAAGCCTGGGACACCCACAAGTATACCTTTATTTCTAATTGATTCTGAATCCAAAGAAAGCTTTTGAAGATAAGATGATGTAATTCGAACTGCCTCTAATGAGGTGTCTGCAAATCTCCACCAAATTGCCCAAGCAAGCAAAGGAGTCTTCCATTCTGTTTAACAATTTCAAAATTAGGACAAGGTTCTCGCATCTTCTGCTTCAGAGCTCCAGCTAGAGTGCTGCAATGTGCTGAAAATTTACTTTTTAAATTTGGAGCTGCAATTCTGCATACAAATACTGTGCCAGAAGTTAGAATGGAAAGCATGACTTCTGTGTTAATGTTAGTTAAGATCATTTATATTTTGTCCACTTTGACTGCCAAAAACCAAAGCCCCTTCCACTATCAATCAGGCTTCATCCCAGAGCTGGAACCTCGAAATTCGCACTAATAGGGCTTAGTTGAAAAATATACTTTTAAAGTCCAATAACCAGTTCCACGATGATGCACTAATGAGCTAATGCCACTAGATGAAGTACCCTTGAAGGACAGAAAAATCTAAACACTACCTCATGTGAACTTAAGCCAATTGCTTGAAAAATCCTCTCTTGGATATCCCTTCTGTAAATTCTCAGACTTTGTTCACTTATATTCATGTGCAATAGCATAGAGCTCTTACCTCAACTCCATTATAAACCATGTCATAGGCGAGAGCTCGTGCATTTCGCATATTTCCCATGTCATCTGGATGAGGTGCTGTGAATGGATGATGAAGAGCCTGTTGCAAATTAAAGCAATTATTAGACTAAGCGCATTTCTTATCAAAAAACATCTGTGGGTGCCATATTTGCAGTGAAACAACATGGAATACTTGTCAAACGAATATGTGGGTTCCATTTCTGTTGTTAAAAGTCATATATGAGTTTTCTGGCTATGGGTGCAGTAGTGAGCTATAAGTATAGTGCTTTTGCGTTCAACCAGAATACAATTACATCATAACTGTCACTAACCTCAAGCCTTTGTTCAGAATAGATTCGTCAAAGGCATTACTACGGGAATGCCTATCATCACCAGAAGAAGAAAAAGGGGTAGAAGAAGAAAAAGGGGCAGAAGGCTGTAAACAGAATAGAACCCATCCTTTGGCTCTGCTTCTTCGGCTCTGCTCTGCTCTGCTTCTTCGGCTCTGCATTCGGCTTCACAAATCAGAAAAAAGCGACCTGTATGCAAAGTTCCTTGGCCTTCTCCGGTCTTGCTTTAGTAAAGAAATTTTGCACGAAACCATAGAACCCTAAAATGGATTAGGTCGAGCCCTGCATGCTTCAGCTTTCGAAATTCATAGATGAACCATTGGAAATTGGCACCAAAATCTAACGCCAGCGTATGTGCACTCTAGATGTACTGATTAGTACGTCTCATAGAATACCATCATCAAATCTTATAAAAACCTTAAGGAAAAAAGTATAAAAATACAAAAGAAACCCCCTGTTATTTTACTACATATGTTGGTTGTTATATTAGAAAAAAATTTCGGCCCCTCGAGCCCCAAAAGAAACAAACATAGATAAACTCTGAGGTAAACAAAAAAATAAAAATCAAAATAAAATAAAAGTACAAAATGGATGATGTTTTATTGCAAACCATATATTTTAAATTGCATAATTTATAGGCTCCAAATTTAGACTTTGAGCGTGAGACTCCGAATATCCTACTTTGATTAATGGAGGTACTAAAAATCTTGCTAATCAATGCTTTTCCTCCAAAGGGCCAGCATGACTACACCCAGAAATGATGCTATAAAGTGTAACCTCATCAAGCATCACGCCCTCTGCTTGCATCGCGCAAATGGCATCTTTTCTATATCCATGTTGCCCATATGCTGTAATTAATGAATTCCATGACACCACATTGTGCCATACATATTGATAAGTGCATTGAACCCATTTTCCACGAGAGACAAAGCTATGATGTTTGAACATGCATCAAGAATTCCAATGAAGGTTACATGGTTGGGCTGCATACTTTGCATTTGCATTTCAGTAAAGAATTGCAAAACTTCATCCAATTGTCCATGGCTGGCATACCCAAAAATAATACAATTCCAACAATGCTTGCATAAGGAGGCAAGATCTAATTCCTTTGGCAAATTATGAAGCATATATGTGAGAAGGATTTAAACAATACCATATTCTATGATGTATAAGCAAAGTGGAGAAAGAAGTGAAAATAGAAACGTTTAAAGAATACCAGGAATCTCCAGCACAAATCGTATAACAAGGACGAAATCTCCAGCTGAGTTGAATGCCTGTGTTTTGTCCAGAGCTCCAATAACCAAACGGCACAAACAAAACCTAGAGACCTTCTCCATTCTGTCGGATTAGCTTTCATGCCCTGTATTCTACACGTATCTTTAAAAGCTCCAGATATGGCTGAATATATTTGATATACCCCTGCCAGACCTATAACTCTTATAATGTTTGCCTCAGACTGAAGCCAAAGATTGGAGATGCAATCACTTATCAGAAGCAAAGGTCTTTGACCTAAATCGCTCCAACAAGATTGTGGCCATGAAAACGAAAGATTTTGGCCTTTAAATGGTAGCTAGCATATTCACAGCCTGTAATCTTATCTTGCTAATCCCTGTTGTCGCAGATTTGCATGCCCTGTTTCGTGCCCTAATGTATGTGGGCAGTCTTCAAATGAAGATCTTAGTGCCAATCACTTGACTTGATCAAGAGCCTACAACTCACCGGACTGCTATCAAGCAGCTCCAAAAATGCCCAGACAGATTCAATATGGCAACAAACAACACAGATCCAAATCTGTTTCCACTCTGATCACAAGAACATTAATTTTTTGCAAGAATGCCCTGAAATGCTATCCACGAGGCTTGCATGTTCAGCCCCTAAAATAAAAAGAGGGCTTTTTGTTGTGAGCCCTTGGATGTCGGACCATTGAAAAAAAAAAGCTAAATCAACGACTAAGAAATGGTGCACTCTAGATGTACGCATTAGTACATCCATTCGAATACGCCATGAAATCTTAGGAAAACCTTTGTGAAAAGCGTACAAAAACACAAAAAAAACCCCTGTTATTATGCTACATATTGCCAACACAGTTCATAGCATGCTCTAAGAAGTTCCAAATAATGCAGTCATATGCTTTTTTAAAATCCAATTTTAGAAGTAAACAATCTTGATTTGATATTTTATTCCAATGTAAAGCCTCATTAGTTGCTATGTAATTATCCAGAATGAACATTTTGGGTAAAAAGGCAGATTAGCAACTAGAGATAGTCTTCTGTAAGTGGGATTTTATTCTGTTAGCAATAATCATTGCCAGTATTTTATACGTAGTATTGATAAGGGATATAGGCCTCTACTCATAGCAATGGGATTACATTCCTTGGAAATAAGGCAAATCATGCTAGAGGTATATGTTGGATGTAATTCCATAGAATACCAAATTGGGTTATTCCTAAGGTCTAAGACTATATTATCTCTCTAAAAACAAAACTAGGGAGAGCAAGTGCACTTTTTTCCAAACAATTTTGAAAAAGCAAATTTGCCAAGTAGATCCACAAATTCTAGTGTGTATGTACACAAGTGCCAAATATTATGCCAAGTCATCCACATCATCACCAAAATATAAAATGTTATACCAAATAATCCATATCATCATCAAAATGCCAAATGTCATCCACATCATCACCCAAGTACATCCACCTCACCATACACGTGTCACCCACCTCATCACCACATCACAAAAAGTTTTGATTATAAAAAAGTTCTTTTGCCACTTTGCTTGCCACATCATCATCTCATTGTGCCATGTCATCACTATTTGCCACATCATCCCATAACCTTACCGCATCACCAAATTAACCTCATTTTTGTGCCAAAAATCAAGATGTTCATTTTTGCAAAAAGATTCTCTGATCTTGTAGAGCATAAAAAAAGCTTCAAAAAGGAATTTTTGAAAAAGACCTTGTTATGACATTCATATTTCATTTCTTGGGAACCGTGCCAAATTTGAAAAAAAAAAATTCTATCTACCCTCCTTGGTCTAGTCACTCATTTTCCCCAATCCCCCCGCCCCCATGCAATACCTCTGGGCATGTGAGGTGGCAACGGACCAGAGCCCACATGGAGGGAGCACACAATTTTATAATTACACATGGACTAATCCTTATATGACCAGGGCTTCCCATATGAAATCGGCTTGTGGGGTATTTCTGCTGTTTTTTCAAGAGCCTTAAATCCTGAACAAGCCAAGATCCGGCTTTTTGTCCCGATTTGGCAGCTTAGTCATTACCATTCTGTGGGGATTTGAAAGTGGGTTCTTTGCTATAGAGAATTTTGAGGGCTTTGAGCGATCACATCAATTGGATTACCTGTGATGAATGTCAAATAGGGATAGGTTCAATATTGTACATGTTTTATACTCAATACGTATTATTCGAATGATACGGCACAAATTTGAAGTATAATACGTCAAAAATACGGCAAAAAAAATTCCGGCATCGGAAACTTTTCGTATAAGCGAAATTTAAAGTTCGCTTACGCGAAATTTTTATAAAAAAAAAAAAAGTGGATTTTTGCGTAAGCGAAATAGCAGTTTTGCTTACATGAAACTGTTTTCGCGTGAGGTTTGACTTACACGAAAATTTTTAAACAATTATTATTTTTGTTTTTTCCCGCATAAGTGAAATAGCTGTTTCACTTACGCGAAACTATTTTTGCGTAAGCAAAACATCTACTTCGCTTATACGAAAAAACTTTCAAAAAGGGGGAGGGGGATTTATGTGTTTAAACTCCGTTTCGCTTTACGCCAAAAAACAAGCTACGTAAGAAGTTAAAACAAATATTTTCGCTTTTACGCCGAAAATTTATTTATTTATTTATTTAATTTTTTGAATTTTTGCGTAAGTGAAACTGAGGTTTCGCTTGTGCGAAATTTTTTTTTCCGGCCGGCGACGGAAAAATATGGGAAATACATTTTTAACCAAAAAATACGTATTTTTGGACCTTATACGTCCAGAAAAATAATTATTTACGTACAGAACCTATCCCTGATGCCAAAACGACCATTTGATGCTTGAAAAACCTTCCTTGCTTCAAAAAACATGAATTTTTGATGCAAAATTGCGAGATTTCTTCATTTACTTTCATATTTGATCTTGTGCCCAAGACAATAGAGCTTGGATTTGATAGAATTTGCTGTATGATGCCTTTGAATGAAAATCCGTTGACAAAAGATTTCCATTCAGTTTATGCTAAGATTACTCAATGAGGTAAAAAATTTTATGACACTCAAAACTCAGGTAAGATAAACTCTGCTACTTTCACATAAGTTTGTACAAGCAAATCTTTGTTCTTATAGAAGTGTGGTTTCAGTGAAAAACAAAAAATCGCAAGCACTAGATAATTAGGCATAGATATCATTAAATCAGACAAGGAAAGAATAGGTGCACTTGTTATCATTTAGTTGGCATGCCACCATTCTACTGAAAAAACTCAAAAAAATTACTTTAAAAGTGTATAACGCATTGAATTCCAACTGTTTAGTCATTCATAACGTCATTTATTTGAAAAAATTGATCTTGTGGGACAAATCAATATCTTGCAAAATTGATAGATGCACCTCATATGCAGGCTTTTCAGAGATCATAAGAAGTATCAAAAGTAAAAAAAGGTATCATTTGCACAATCTGCAAAATTCTGCTTGCTGGTTCTTGCATCAAAACAATATTTTTGCTAAAAAAACAAGGTTTCTGACCATCTAAGCATGAATTTTTGTCAAAAAACTTGATGCACCTTGCTTCTAGATCTGATAGAGTTAGTACAAAGTGTCAGAGGTGGAAAATGTTGTGTATTTTCTCATCTGCAATTTTTAGCTTGCTGCCAGGGATATTGACCAAGTTTTGACTTGGTCAAGAATGCAGATTTGGAGGTCTTCTGCATATTTTCTTGCATTTGAACGTAGATTCTTTTGATGTTATAAAGCACCTTCTTGAATTGAAATCGCATTGAAGCTCGAGTCAGATAGCAATAAATGGCATAAGTTTTTCTGAGGTCCCTTTTTTCTTGTTTTGAGATAGCATTTCTAACTCAAACTTTGAGCTTTTTCTTTGCAATCTTTTTGCTCAGAGTGCCTGAAGCAATCTGGAGGTTCTAAACCACTAAGGTTGAAGGTTTGCCAGGAATATCTTCAACGGCTACTAAAGCCTGGCAATGTTATTAGTGAAAATTAAAATTTAACTTAGGTATATGGTTTATTAATATTGCAAAAACTTGTCATTAACTTCTCTCAAGACGTCCATCATAATCAGGTATTAGGTACCATTATGGGTAACTCAAAGCTTTCAAAGGAAAAACACAAAATAAAGCTGAATACTTAATTACGCAAGCATCTTACTTTGCTGAAATAAAATGTCACAAGATTGGACAGCCAAGGACTCTTAAAAGCTGCTCCTTTACCAGAGGCATTTACCAGAGGCATTGAATGCGCTCTTGACAAGATGATTAAGCCATATTGAGGTTCAATTTTAAGTATTAATGTCTGAGGCTATTTCAAAGATGGGCTTCGACCCTTCTACATAGACATGTTTGGACATCGTGTGGCTTTCTCGGGCCACCGCAAAATAAGAATGAGGCTGCATGCTACATCTTTGGACATCGTGGTGGCTTTCAAAGCCAGCCGCCTAATAAGAATGAGGTCCGATCCAAAGATACGTGCTATGTCTCATGTGGATCCCTCAAAGCCCAAGAAGTTTGGCATTGTACTTTTCCTCAAAAATATACCCCACACCGCTATATGGACCTCCTGCGAGGGTAATGGCAAGTTCCAACCTATGGAAACTGTGACGTCCCCTACTTGCATACGGTGCACTCACCGTATACAAACAGGAGTTCATACCAGCTCCATGCCGATACGGGGCCCTCCACATGACACCGCAACCGCGGATTTTGGGTTCCAAAGGGGAAGAGTGAAGGGTCATTTTACCCGCCTCCCTCGTGGCCTACCTAGTCGCGAAGCGTAAACATACATGTCGGTATACAACATAATCACATATCCACCCCAAAAGGGTGGTCCATCACATCTCGAGATAAAGATCAAGACAAAGCATATGGGGAATCCCTACCAAGGCTCGGACTTCGATGGGATGACCGGACGGCTTGGTCTCTAGAGTTCATTGCGCATGTAATTCATGGCAATGGATTTGGCTGGCATAAGAACATGGCATCGGGTTGTCCACTCCATCCGCCCCTCCTGTGCACACTTTGCGTAGTAGGTCGAAAAAGTGTCGGGACTGATCAGAGTTCTCACGGATGCATAGCCAAAGGGGCTATTCCCGGGTCTCATCCTCCCGCCTTCGATGGGGCAGAAGGGATCACTCCCTCCGCAGATCTACATGCCGACTCAAGGTGACTAGAGGGCCCCGCCCAGATTCGACCAACCCACCGGAAAAGTGTACACCACTTCACTCGGTGTCGAGTCCATGCCTCACCCAGCACTCGGTGGTGAGCCATCGACCTTAGTCACAATGATCCCCTAGGGCCTTACACACCGGAGGGATCGCCCAAGAGTCGAACATGAACCTCCTTCTTAGCCGCCTGGCCCCTTCACCCACAACCCGGGTGTGGTTCTTGTACCTGAGCCGAAACTATAGTGTGCTAGAGAGGCTAATCTAGGAGCAGCGTGTCATGGAGGATCAATTTCCTTACACCTGATGATTCGGCTACGCACAACTTGTTCTTATGGTATAACAGGTTGCCTTCCTTCTTATAATGTTTAAAGGCTTCCCCTCTTTTATCCGTTCTAGCTTCCCTAGAGAGGCTTGCCCATACTTCCTCGAAATCCACATCCGTTGGCAAGGACTCTTCAATCTTCTTACCAAAATCGGGCCGAGAGCGCCGAAATTGCATTGCAATGCACTCTAGTTGTCGGGGATGCCTTGAAAAGCGCATTCGCTACCACATTGAGCTTCCCCGCTTGTAGACTATATCAAAATCATATTCCTCAAGGAATTCCATCCACCTTCTCTTTCCTCGGGTTGAGGTGTGGTTGCGAATATATAATGGAGGCTCTGATGGTCTCAGATCCAATTGGAACTTCCTTCCCAAAAGATAGTGCCTCCAAATTCTTAATGCCCTGACAACCGCAAGCAATTCGATCGTGGCGTTCGGTAGCTGCGGCGTTTCGGCGTCGTTCATCTTCCCGAGTCGACGCTACCACACGCGCTCTTCTTGCATGAGCACTGCGCCTGTAGCTATCTTACTCGCCGTCTGCTACAAGCTTATCTTTCTCACGGGTCCTAAGGGTTAGGATCAGGCTTGTTAAAGCTTCCTTCAACAATTCAAACCCCAGCCAGCTTTCTTGTGCCAATGCTCGCCTTCTTTTCACCTTTCTCCGCCAAGTCCAAGTCTGGCGGGGGCCGCTATCTTAGCAAAGTTCTTCCACGAACTTCCTGTAGTACCGCTAGGCCGAAAAACTTCTCACTTCATGCACATTCTTCTGTTGCGGCCATCAATGATAGCCGCTTCAATCTTAGCGGGGATCCGTCCGAGATTCCTTCTGGCGAGATCACATGACCCGGGTATTCCACCTTCTCTTCGCGCGGTGACACTTCACAACTTGGCGCATAACCGGTGCCTCTTCAACTTCTCTAGCACTCTCCTTAAGTGTTGTAATGCGTGCTCTTCAAGGGATCTGCTATACACCAAAATGTCGCAAAGAATACAATCACAAAAGTGTCTAAAACTCCCCAAGATGTCGCTCATGAGCCTCATGAACGCCGCTGGGGGCATTCGATAAGCGAGAAGGCATTACCGCGGAACTCATAATGCCCATACCGCCGTCAAGGCGTCTTATGGATATCTTCTTCCTTTATCCTGATCTGATGATAACCCGACCTTAAGTCGATTTTTGAGAAGACCTTTGCACCTTGGAGCTGATCCATCAAGTCATATGATCTGGGAAGCGCATACTTGTTCTTAATGGTGTGCTTGTTCAATTGCCTATAATCTATGCACATCCTTAAACTGCCATCCTTCTTCTTTACAAAGAGAATGGGTGCTCCAAATGGCGAGACGCTAGGTCTAATGAAGCCTAGGTCGAGCAACTCCTGCAATTGCTTCTTCGATTTCCGGCCAACTCCTGCGTCGTCCATTCTCGTATGGAGCCTTGCTTGTCGCTTTGTTCCCCGGTTCGAAAGTGCTATCTCACACTCGACTCCCTTGTAAGGAGGAAGCTGCTTGATCTCATCTGGAAAGAGATCATGGAACTCCGTGATCAATTTAGCTATTTGCTTCGGCAACTTGCTGAGCACCTTGTCTTCTTTGCTTTGTTCCAACTCCGGTTCTTCAATCTCAAGCTTGAAGATGTATGCTACCTGCTCGCTCTTGATGCACTTGAACAGCCGCTTAGAAGACATACATTGCATGATGGGAACAACTTCTTTACCTGTGATCTCAATGATCTTGCCGTCGGGTGTTGGGAAGGTCACCTTCCGCTTTCCACAATCAATAATGGCCCCTGCTGGTCCAAGGTACTCCATTCCTATGATCAAGTCGTATTTACTTGCCAATGCCCATTACTTCTGCCCCCTATCCGATATTAATCCCCGGCAAGTCGATGTCGGTTAATTCTTTTGCACGCCGGCCGCCGCCTTTATCGCCCACACTTGCTAAGACAACGGGCCTTGGCTTTGACTTTAGTGGTTTCAACTTCAACATTTCAACCATTCCGGGGATGCAAAGTTATGGCTACTTCCCCGAAGCCCATCGACTATGAAAGATTTGGCCTTGGCCTTCCCTACCGTAAAATTACCTTATACCGACTTTTCGCTTGCTCTCGGTCTATTGCGCAAAGATATGACACTCACCCCTCGATGTAGTCGCTGGCTGCCTCGCCGCCGCCATCGCAGACAAGTGTCCCAATCTCCCAACTCCGCCAGTGTCGTGACTCATGACGAGGGGGCGCCACCGTCCCTATGGCCCGGCCGGAAGCACCTCAAGCAAAGCCGCTTATGCACTCCTCGCTTTTTTCCTTGGGCATAGCTCGTGAAAAAGGATCGCGACCGCTTTGGAGTAGTTTGACCCTTCCCCGCTTGTCCTTGAAGGACACCCGCTTCTCCGCCCGCTTCCCCGGGTTGCCACCATATGGGGCTCTAGCCGGACCTAGACCGGCCGCCCTAGGGCTATAACTCCCTGTTGCCTTGCCTTTATCCCCGTAATGCCGGCCCTCGCCCGCTATTCGAAGTTCCCCGGCCCCTGCAAGCTTATTGCCCGGATTACGCTTTCGACATCTTTGTCTTAGGTTTATTGCCCTTACAAGCTTGCGGATCTCCTCGTTCAGCCTCTCAATGTAGCTCTCTACCAGGGAAAAAATTACTAAAGTCATATTTTAGTTTAGCTAGAACAACTTTGGCTAATTTAACCCAAAATACATAGGAAATCTTTCGAATGTTTGGCTAAAGTTGAATAATTTTCCTTTACTAGTTTTTGAATGTTTGGCTATTTTTGTTTGAATCTTTATATAAAACTTTAGCCAAACATTTATGCTATGCCAAACTTTTTATTGTACGAACATATTAATAATAGAAATCTACTAGTTGAAGAACAAAAAACTGTCCATCTAATATAGTATTAGCAACCTCTATTCCATAATCTCATGAATAATCTCATATTTTACATTAGCTATTAAAAAGTATGGCTAATCTATCCCTAAATGCATAGGAAAACTTTCGAACGTTTGGCTAAAGTGGAAGAATTTTTCCTCTCCTTCTTTCTTATGTTTGGCTAAACCTTGGTGTAAGGGAGGTCAACTTTAAAAATATTTGGCGATTTTTTTCTTTTTTCCAAAAATTCCCTCCTTTATAGTTTAGCCGTACTTTTTCCAAAAATGTCCAAAAAATCGCCATTTGGCTAATATTAGCCGCTATTTTTTTCCCTGCTCTCTACTGCATGTTTTTCGCCCAACTTTGGCACATAAAGCCTTAGCCTCATGAATTCCTCTGTATATTTCTGGACTGATTAGTTTCCCAAGGTTGCCTCTGTAGAACTGTTGCATCATGGCCGGACTTGTGCTCTCTTGGGATCGTAATGGCGCTTTGAAGGCTTTAGCAAACTTTTCGAACTTACAAGCATCCCCGCTTAAGCCGGTGCCTTGCATAACCCTTCCACCAAATCCGCTCCCTTTCAAGGTTGGTCGCATTTGCTACTCAGCTTTGTCTTTTTATCCTTCATGCCATAGGCATTGCCATACTCACTCATTTAGGCCCAGCCATGCCTGCAGCTTCTAACTCGACTTCTTCTCCCGAACCGTTTCGAAGCGGGCCTTCCATTGCCGGTCGCGAGGGAATCTACCTTCTTACGTAGTCGGAGGCTCCGTGTCCCTTTGTCGCCCATCTATGGGCGCCCTACGGCCCCATCCGGGTAGTTCGCTTTGTCTTAAGATTTAGGTCGGTCACGGGCACGCTCTTCCTCTTCCTCTCCAGTTCGGATGCGAGATCTGAACTTGAGTCTGAGGGATTCCCGGAAACCGGAGGACCTCCTTCTCTTGCTCACTCTTCTTTGTCCCTTCCTGACTTTCCGAAATTGATGCTTTGAGGCAACTGAGTTGTCCACTGAACCAGCCTCCCAGCTTGTGCGCCCGGCAAAAGCCTTTTATCCGCTCCAAGGTCCGGCCCTCATTTGTGATATTTCCTCTTCCGGGGTCATGGGTCCAAATTCCTCAAATAGGTTCCTTGTCGGGGTGGCCTGGGCGGACTCTGTTTTCCACGTGGTCTCCGGCATTGTCGTTCCCCTGAGCTTAGGCCTCTAGCTGCATGCACAAGTAATTCATGGCTATATGGTTAGTTTTAGCTTGTTCTCTTGTATTATTTATGTTTGTTGGTATAGTTGTGGGACAAAATACATCAACAAAACATTTAAAGTGCAAAAGAAATTATATTCATATATATATAATATATATAATATTTTAGTACAAAAAGTCTCCGGGATCAAGAGTCTAACTAATCTTGAAATCGCCGGTAAGATGGGTTGTTCTCAAGGAACTTCTTAACTTGGGCCGTTCCTACCGAATGACCCAAGTTCCCGAGGACGCTTTGTCGACGAGTCCGCCTGCAAGGCTCTCTAATTAACTCTTCCACCCTCTTGCGGCGGATGTGGAAATGGGTCCGCGCCAATCTGCCCGCGCCGATGGGGTATGGCAAAGTCCGAAGAGGTCAAGTGCCATTGCTCTCTTGACTAGGACATCATAGTCGACATTTGCCGCTATTCGAGCATGCCTGCCGAAGCCTGAGAGTGCAATAAGCATGAACACTCCTTCTTCTCCCCGGGGGCTGAACTTGCGGTGTACTACCGCTATTCTCCCCACATCGCCGGGGCGGGTAGGTACCTGGGGGACTGTCATTGTGTGTGTCGGCCGGAAACTTCTCAGCTTGTTTGGCCTCCGACTCTATGCAGCCCGTGTTAGGTCGACCTCTATCTCCCGGTCAGCTCCGGTAGTCTTCAATTGTGGAGTCGACTTCGCTTTGGTCAATTCACTCTCCTCTTGTTGGAGGTGGTGTCGAACCTCGGCATTAAGATGCTCGTGGTCTTTTTCACGGATCCCCATCTACGTTCTGGAGGCGAGGAACTCCTCCTCACGGGTGTGGCCGCCCGGGGCGATGAAGTCGTCCAAGTCGGACTGCCGTAGTTGGTGGAGCAGTTCATCCAGTCGAAACCCCCTCTCTGCATTCAGGGAGGTTAGGATGTCATTGAGGAGTAGATGCTCCTCTCCGTTGATGATGATACAGGGGCTGGGCTTGTGATGCAGCCCAGAGTGAAGGAGCAACTGCAGTGTTGCAGGCTGCACCGAGGATTGACCAGCTCCTCTTACGCTTGTCGCCCGTTCCTCCTCGAGTCTAGCTCGATTGTACTCTTAAGTCGTCAGGCTCTTCTTCTTCCTTCTCTTCCTTCTTCCTTCTTCCGTCTTTGCAAAAGCATCCGCTCTTAGGCAGGCTGCTATGGGGTCCACCTCCATGGGAGGGATGGGGTTACTTTGGCTAAGGTTTTGGCACGGTGGGATAGGAAAATGGCTAGAGTGATTGTGGGAGAAGTACTTGGTCTCAGCATCGAGGACCATGTAGTCGATAACCTACAGCGGCTTGTTAGTTAAGTACTTGG